>JAMKCH010017944.1:0-23755 GCA_023653785.1 Ophioderma brevispina
AAACATTTGATAAAATATCATTATGCACGCGTATATATATGCATGTCTAACCCGCAGGAACACTGAAATACTAAAAAAATAACAGCAACAAAAACCATAATAACATCTTGGTTACACACATTGAAGGTTTGCTTTAAGCAAAACAGAAATAGCAAAACGGATGCTTTATATATTTAAAATAACATAACCAGGTAGATAAGTAGTCGTGGCTTAGTGGATACTACTCTGGACTCCCAATCGAAAGGACAAGGTTCGATTCCCAATCAAGGTAAGTGATAAATTTGCTCCTAGTATGTAACATGTGTTAAACATTCGTTGAGGAATATACTAACAGATACTGGGTAACAGCAAAAAAGATGTTAGCTTTTTCTCACGATAATTAACTTTATTTAATTAATTACATGCATGTTTGATAAAATGTTTTTAAAATATCTTGGTAACATATGAAGATTTGTAAAAAATGTTTTCCTAACCAAGTCCCAACCATACATTTTGATGTTTTTTAAACATTGTTAACAAACATTTTCATAACATTTCTCGAAACATTTTTAGAACGTTCACAAAACATTTTTGTGTTTGTTGGGTGTAGATTAAAATCTATCGCCCCTGTACCAAACCTGGTTTGTTAGCTCAATTGGCAAGAGCGCCGCGCTAGTAATAGGAGGTTGCCGGTTCGAATCCGGCCAAGCGCACGTGGGTATTTTTCAAACACTTGTGTGCATTGGCCATTTCCAGGAAAAGATTAATACAATTTCATTCTTGTCTGCGTGGAGAACTAAGTAGTTAAACGTAAGTTTATTTTAAATTATACAAAATGGTTAAGGTTTTATCTGCAATTACAGATCATTTGCGCTAAATAATGTATCTACCCCACTATACCTTTCGCTTTTTAAATTTCGGTATCAACACATCCCCTCCAAATGAAACCAAACCCTCGACAATATGCTTGAAGTGACACGAAGAAGAAATCAGACTATAACACCCAGTATTTTAAAATTATTTCTTTGAACTTCACACGAGAGAGCATTTTTTCAAGTCAAATATGTGGTGGACCCCGTGCCGTTGAAGCGGCGCTTGTTCCCCCGGCATTTTCCCCTACGGATCCGCCACTGGTTGTATCCAGTGTATCATTTAAAAGGGAGACAAGAATCGAACCATTTGCGAATTCTTTGAAATCAGAAGGCTTTGAAATCATCACCTGTGATTTGGGAAAGTTTGGGAAGTTGTCATCACGGAGGAAGGCCACATTTAATTTTAATTTAAATATTTTTCTAAAAAAAAAAAACGAAAAAACTAAAAAATTTAAAAAATTACAATTCTTTTTTTACAGTTCAGCAAAAACACATCTTTCTTCGGAAGTAATTTACCCCCCAAAAATGCTTCATCTTACGATTTCTGTAAATGTTAAATGAGTGGGTTATGGCTAGTTTCCCACAGTACTAGTCGTTTCAGTTCACATTTCCCAAAATTCATTATAAATACTAGCGAGTATTTTTTCTCCTTAACAATGATGCAGGAGGCGTGGGCTTAGGTATAGTAGTCAATAATGTATATACATATATTTCCGGTAAATGTGAAAAACGCCGAATGCATTAAAATGTTAACATTCGGGGCTTGAGCTGTTTCAAAATAGCATTTTGCCAATAAGCATTTTGTGAAAAAGAATGAATAAACACAACTAAGGATACACATTTCTTTTAGGTACGCTCTTTACCGCCGTTTTCAAAGCATTTAAAAAAATAAACTTCAAAACATGGCCACATGAAATAAACAACACTTTAAGAAAATCTGTGTAAGTCAAAGTTAATATGCTTGTTATGTCCATATGTGGGTTCTTTCAAAAACGTGAAGATTAGAATTTTATATAGCATAATTAATTGTAAAGTGATCTAAATTATCACGGTTTTCTTGGCAATGGGCTTTCGTTACTAACTAAATAACATGACATGAAATAACATAAAAATTGCACAAACGAATCTTCAAATAAAACAGAATCAAACTTTCAAAAAAGTTAATATCTAAAAGATTTCCATTATGTATGGTCACCCGCCATGTCTGCTAATGAAATGAGCTACGGTTTAACAAACTTAGGCCTAAATATTGCTAAGGTTAAAGACATTGCTTACACTTTATTGACCAAACATGAAATATGAGAGGATTTGTATTCAATAGTTAAGCAGCAATCAAATAATTTCAACTTAAAGGAGAACCTACAACGATAATATGAGACAATATACTTAGAAAATAATTATGAACCACATATCGGATTTCATATAAACGGAATTATTTAACATAACCAAGGAATTTTAAAACATCTAGTCTGACCATGCGCTACTTAAAAACTGCGCTAGTGTATAACAGGTTAATTGCTAATGTATTGTTGCCAGTTTCAAGTACATTACAAATATGTTCTGCATCTTACAAGTTCGTAATGAAAATCAGACAATTTCACTTCTCATTTGTTGATGAAGCATATATTTCGTCTTATAAGATGAAATTATGATAAAATCGGCTTTAAGAAATACCAAACAAAAAACCTATGCGTTATTTTTAGTGTTGCAAACAAGCTCGGTCCAGACGAGTGTTAACAATTTAGGGACCCTCTGTAGACGTTAATTAATATGAATATCGGGACTAATTTTCGTATCATTATAATATTTGTATTGTTTAAAGTAATAAAAGTTCCAATAAAAGAAAATTATTTAACATACACATAGTGTATTGCTGCTGCTTTGCAACTGATCTCGGGCCTGGGACTGCATTTTGTTCTCTTAGGAAGACGTGCCAGTTTGTCACGATACGCTTATCGCCGCAACGATTGGCAAACGATAGCTTCGTCTCGTTGACCTAACCCATGTTTAGCGTTGCTGAGGCAGGCTTACACATGGAGATGCTAGCTTCAGGAAGAAGGGTCAGATACCGCGATAAAAGGATTAACAACTTACATTTTACAAAGGCTCACTGTTCTATGACCACTTGCGTCTTTTAGAAACGTAATTGGCTACTCTTCTTATTGCCACCTCAACCGAATTAAAAAACTCCACGTCAACATAGGCGGGTGATAAGCACAAATTAATCTGCAGCCTATTAATCATATTCGTTTCCCCGTGTACACGAGGTAATTGTGCTTTGGTAGTTGGAAATCCTTCCAACACAAAACTACAATTTGACAATATTAAACTTGAAACAAAATAGACTATTCTGGTCCCACAACAACGAAAGTAAGACAAAACTTCTGGTGATATAGGTAAAGTATTTAAAAAAAGATCAACATTTCTAGAAACTGAGACTAGAATAACTAATAGGTATTCAGTTAGTCTAGAACCTCGCTTACAAAGTAACGTTGTCACTGTTTTGGGAATGGTGCTACGCACATAGTATCCCAATTCATTTGCATGTTAATAAATGCCGTTTGCAATTGAAACAAATGGCAAAAGTTTACAAGACGCAAAACTACTAAACCCAGATTTGTTTATTGCGATGCATGATTACTTCAGTTTTGTTAAGAAGAAATAATATATATAGAATATTATATAACTAGATCGTAATACCAAAACACAACAGCTACAAACAAAGATTCACTGGCAACTCTGTATCTTTAGTTTTTTTTGTTTTTAAACTCTTTATGAAAATGGGGTTAGGCTATTAGGTTAATATAAAGGTTTTTGACATATAAAACTTAAAATGTGAACCGCCGTTTGACAGTGATGATTAAAAACAATTACAAATCAAAAACCCTTTAATGATTTTACAAAGATAGCGCAGTAAACTAGCAACTGTAAAATTATTGTAACTGATGGCGACATTGGAATAAAATTTGTGTCAGTTTACAGTGGCATAAGTTTGGAAAATCGCAATTTCTTGGGCCCGGCTCTTTTCTGTATTTCGTGCTAGGTCTTGTAACAATACACAATATCGTTTTTAATTAAATGCGCTTTCCAAAATAATATTGCCTGGAGCTAGAAATTAACCCATCACACAATTTTTCTTGGAGACTGAGACGCTTTTTTTTTAAGCACGATTTTAAGTTCAAGTGCATTTTAACCTAATAGTTTACCTGTGTTAGGGAATTTTTAATACCATGAACTGACCACTTTTTAATAATGTATATTGTTGCTAAGATTTTTAACCCACAATTAATAGTATTTTTTTAAACTGACACTTTTCGTAACGATGATTATGAATGTGCAAGGAACTTAACACCATACCTTGTTTCTTGATACTGACGCTTTTCGTAACTAATATTTGCTGTGCTCGGAAAATTAACACAAACACAATACTCTCTGTGTGAATGCGATATTGCATAGTGTGATTTTAAGTTCAAGCGCAATTCTAAAATAATATTGTACCATTTACATGATTTTCAACGCCTCTGCTTATAATAATTCTCTTCCTTGAAACTGACGCTTTTCTAAGAATTAAGTTTTTGCTTGGCTAGGATTTTAACACAAAGAATACTAGTTCATAGAAACTGACCGCTTTTTAAACTAATATTTGCTTGTGTCTGGAACTTAACACCAACATAATGCTATATTTCTAGAAACTGACGCCTTCTTTCAAGCGTGATTTACGTTCAACGCCGCCGCACACGCCCTGATACCGGTGTATGACCACCGCAGTTAACTGCACCATACCAACACACGATCACCCGGCCACTCATGGAAGCCGAGACGCGGCCATGCGGCACGTATATTCCCGGGAAGGTGTCCCATCAACGGTTCGACTGATTCGCCTAGTATGTACTTTTGCTATAAAAAAAAATCAATTATTGGCAGCATGTATCCATTTACATTAAATAGGTCCTCTTGATAAAAAGGGAATTTTGTCCGATAATTAATGATTACAATTTATAGCCTATTTCATTGATTCTTAGTGAGTTCGAGAACACATTTTAACTATTTAACTAGTAAAATAAGTTTTTTTTTTTTTTTTATTATTAGCTTTATAATTCGTTTGCATAACTTATATAATCAT
Source organism: Ophioderma brevispina (assembly GCA_023653785.1). Taxonomy (NCBI): domain Eukaryota; kingdom Metazoa; phylum Echinodermata; class Ophiuroidea; order Amphilepidida; family Ophiodermatidae; genus Ophioderma; species Ophioderma brevispina. The sequence continues at coordinate 4,975 of JAMKCH010017944.1, forward strand.
ACGCTGTTCGAGCTATTCGAATTTTAATAATGTTAAATTGTAATATCAAAATTAGTTCAATCAACGCTAGGCATTACAGATTATAATTTAAATTAGATTTGTGATATAATTAAAAATTGTTTATAGGCCTATAGACAATAACATAATATTACCAAATAAATTTGTTATTAACACATAAAATCATTGCTCTCATTATCTAATGTACTATATTGGTGATTATTATGGCGCAGTTTCCGTTTATACGGTCCCACCAACCTAATAATACAAAGTTGACATAATGCTCCTCACGACTGATCACGTACATACGTATATATTAGCAAAATTACAATATTAAAAAAAAGTCATCAAAAGATCAATGTGAAACGCCAATCATGGTGAATCTGAGTAGATTCTGACAAAAATAAATTTTAATATTAGAGAAGAAGAAAACCTCCTGCGTAACTATGCTTTAACTTTTAATTCATGATAACCTGTGCGAACATTGAATGCCACGAGTCCGTGAGAAATTCACATTTAAATAGACGCAGTTAAAACCTAGTATATGTTGCTTACTGTTTTATAGAATGTTTGATGTTATAAAAACGTATAATTTGATGTGGAGTTCAAGTCGCGCATCACGAAACATGATCAGCAGAGCTAAGAGCTAAATGGTACCCAGCCGAAAAGCTGATAGCATAATTGTGCCAAGCGGAAATCGATAAGCGTATGAAATAGGGTAATAAAAACTCGCGCTAAAAAAAAGACCGTGTTCAATGAAGTTATTAAACGGCTCGATCTGGAGCCAAGCGAATGGGGTTAATACGGGAGCGACGCGATACGGTGGTAAACGAGAGCGTGCCCAGTTGTTATGTTGCTGAGTGGAGTAAATTATCGTGACGCTTGTCGTGCTTCTTATCGTATCGTTACCTCAAATGTCACGATAAGCGTATCGTTGCAAACTGGAGGTCGATCCTTATGGTTTTGTGTTATGGAGTTAGTTGAGCTCATTTACACATTAGTCTATTTATGGAGATATGAGGCGTATTTCGGCTTTTTCATCTAAAATTTGCTTTAAATTATAGTTTTTAAGTGTAAATCGGGACATAAAATTAAAGGAACGTGTTGTCACAATTAAATTGGTGCACGCTCTAAAATGTTTTTTTTTGCAGGATTTAAAATTAATCAGGATTGTCTTAGGGACGGACAATCAATGTTAGGTTTTAAAATTAATTTCTATTGCATTAACCTTAAACCTTATCGAATTTGATATTCAAATCTAGATGATTGAATCCAAGGAATAGGATTTAATTTTAAATCTATTTCGATTGGTCCCTAACGACACCCTAAAGTGACTAACGTTTAAATCCTTGAAATTTAGAGTGATTGCAACAAGTTCACTTTTCTCCAATTTCAGCCATCCACGTTCAAGTTTCTGATAGGTGCTAATCTTCTGTTGTGGGCCAACGGTCGCGTGAAGATGCCATATCTTGATCCAAGATCTGGGGTGGGAAACAGTTGGAAATATGTTGGTCTGCAAATCAGACTTGAAAACCTGTCTGTTCAATTGAGTGGAACTTGCAAGCATGGACTTCGGCCTTTGCTACAACATTCGAGGTGCTCGGGGCGGAATAGGCTGGTTCGTTGCAGGGGTGACTGCCGTTGCAGTGACTGCCGTCTTCTCCCAGATATGGATATACTGATTGCAAGAACTCATATTCCATCATTCCCGCCATTCTGCATATCTTAGTCTTGTAGGCATTGGGACACATGCGTTGTTTTCGCAGGCTGTGGATGATGATTGATCCTTTCCATACGGTTTTGCGTATGTGTTCGTCCTGCTTGTCGGAATTACCTCCCGTGGATTCGCCTCTCACCCACCCCCCCTCTTCACCAGGTGTTTCTGCTATGCTTTGTTCCTCACAGGATCTAACGATTGAGGTGTACTGCGTATGATTCCGCGATCAGGTTTCAGCGTATGCCGTCGATTCCCTTTCATTTGTTATTAAGAATGTTCAAGTTTCCATACCACGGTATTAGCAGAAGGAGTCAGCAAAAGATTCAGTAGGACCCTAATTTGACCAACTGGTTCGAAGTCTTCATAAGCTTTGGTTCTGAAACTTGCCGCCCTGGATTATAAAACAAAGACAATACTTTTAACATATTAGTATAGGCACGGAATGGATTGGGTGAACGGGAAATTCCGGGCCCCCCCCTCTGTCGTTTCCCTCCCTTCCCTCAAAATTTTTTGCGGCGCCCCCCATAATTAGGTGCTTGTTCCCCACTTAAATTTGTATGTCTTCCACGCTACTGATACTAGTATATGTAACATCAAGGGATCAGGCACAAAGACGTAAACTACTAACTACTGACCCATTTTGCCCCAATTTGAAAACCTCTTAAATCTGTATAACGCTGAGCCTAATGTGGAAGTTACTCTCCTTTTTGATCCCAATGGGGATAAAGTTACGTCTTTGTTTTTAACCGGAGAGCCCGGCGTTTTTTTCCTGCTTGGGTGGTCTAATAAGGGTGTCTCAGAAAGAAGTACACCCTAACTATAGGCCACCATAACTTTATTCAAAAGTAAGTAGTACAGTTTGAGAAATATCAAGAATCTTAAAACACCACAATTACTTTGTCACATTTTAATTTAAACATCACTCGATTCGGTTCAGGATTTTGATAAAAAGCGATTATGTAACACATGTCAAGGACAGTCCTTCCAAGTTTGCTCACAATAATGCAGATTTACCGCTGGTTACTCGTGTTTTCTGTTCAAACCTGTCTTCTTTTCATTCCCAAAGAACCTTCCTTGTTTAATATTTTGTGATTCATGCCATTTTGGTTCGTTTTATTATAGTAATAAACAATTACCGTAGAATTTAACGAAAATCCAACAAGAAAACAAAACGTGTACATAACAAGAAATGATATCTTATTAGAAAACAAACAAAACACTAAACATATGTAGAAATGTGAAATATGTTAGTTGAACTAGGGGTGGCCCTGCATAATTGATTGAGAAGTTTACCAATACTTTAACAGGTGGATAAACTGAACAATAAGGTTATTCACAATAGTTTTTATTTCAAATTAGACATCTATTCAAATAAGATAGTGGATTCACTTTAATAATAATGGCATTATTTGTAGTCAAAATTCCAAAATTCGCCCCCCCGGTTTTAATCATATACTCGTGATTATAAAATGAAGTAGGAACATAATGCACATAACAAATGGTTGGATCAACATTTGGTCGCCCAACAAAGGGCATCTGCGGTAAATTTCAGATATGCCTGAACTGGTTTTTAAAAATTTTTACTTTTATTTGTTGGCATAGCATGTATAATCACAAATCTTTTATCAAACGGAAAAAGCAACACAATACTAGAATCAGTTTAAAGCAAACACAAAAGGTGATAGTTTAGATTGTTGAAACGTTTCCTTAGATTTTATAATGTGACAACCTAGTTGAAATCAAACTTTACTTTGTTTTTCAATATTATTTTCAAAGCATAACTTTCTAGAAAGCTGCCTGATGTATATGCATTTTAAATTAAATGAAAAAGGAATTTGCCTGTATTGGCGACAGCCATGGTATTAACATTAATTTGATCAAAAAGACTGAAGATGTCCCGTTGCATTTTCTTCATTTTTCTTCAACATTTTAAGTGAAAAAGAAAAGATGTAAATTTCTTTTGAATGTATGTGCAATATTAATATGTTGAACCTGGTGCAAAATATCATTTATTATCATATTTTGTTTTAATAAAGTGTAATAAAGTGAAAAGAACTTAAAGAAGTATTGATTATTTCTTCGCCTGGTTCTTTGTGAATCACTTTATGACAAAACTAAGGAAGTGTCCATTGACATGTGTTACATACTCGCTTATTTCTTCAAAACTTTTTATGTTTTTTCCTTTTTTGATTTTTTTAATATTTGTATAATAATTGTGGTTTAAGATTCTTTTTAAATTGATCAAATTGTACTCACTTTTGAAGTTATGTCACCACAGTAGGGTTTAATTCTTTCTGATACACCCTGATAGGACGTTAAAAGGAAAATGCCCTGGGTAAGTGTGTGATTTAGATTTGACCGATATTACTTAAAAATATTTCTAACTGGTTCGAAATCATTCACCAAAGTTACGTGACTGCGTGTGTTTTTTAATACATGGCCCTGTCACGGAAGGTAAATTTTTCGAAAAGGACCTTGTTTTCCCCCACCCGAAATTCAAGATGTGATGAATTCTTTGACATACCACAAGGGTTCATCGGATATTTCACGATATTTTGCAGGTGATTCTTTGTATTCTCTGCATGCTTGGGTTCTAGAAGACGGGACTGGTCAAGTTAATCTAATGACCTCCAAGTGCAAGTGCCCTACAGATAACCTAAAAGGCTAACAGAGAATTTCTAAAATCACTTCCACCTCGATTAGCAAAACGTGTGTGCTAATGTCTTCTTCGTAAAACTGATCTATATAGCTAGTTGTTGTTAAAAATTCTTATAAGCTGATTGCACGAATTTTAATCAATAGGACTATAGAAAAATCATGGCCATTTCGAGGAGTTATCTCTCAGGCGTTTAACAATAACCCGATGACCTCTTTCAATAGGTTTATCGGTGCTTATTTACTTCAATAGTATTTTATACAAATGCTCACTTTCAACTTAGTTGCTCGAGTAGGTTTGCGTGGATGGTCTAAGGCGGGCATTCCCAAAGGGAGTCTATTAAACTTTAAAAACCAGGGTTTAAACCAGTGTTATTCCTCGGGAATGGACTCCAACGTACGTGTGTTGATTGAAAAAGGTGAGAAATTCATCATCGACATTTTTCCACATCACCTCCATTCTCTCCAGCTATCGTTTTCTTCCCTTCTACTTATGGAATACGATTAAATGAATCGAACATACCTTTATCTTCTGGTCGTTATTGATTGCGTCAGAATCGATGAACGATAGAATCCTTATTTTTTTCGTAAAAAAAATGGCAAAAGACCTGATGCTCACCATCGGTTGTTAATGTTAGGAACTTAGATTATTGTTTCATTTAATTTCACATTTGAAAGACTTAGGTGTAAAAATGTTTACAATGCTTCTCAGTATTTCTCAGTGACTAATGCGGACATCACAAACTTGATCGACCAAAGAAAACAACTACATCTGGAAAAGCTTCATGCTTAAGAAAAGGGAAGAAGCAAATGTTTGGCGACAATTACAGAACAAGGACAAAGAAGTTAAGAGAAGCTGGAGATGCAGAAGCTCTGCTCAATAAAGATCTGCAAACGCCTATTGTGTGAATCTTCTCAGCCTTCAACGCCAGTTAAATCAATAGATGGAACTGTGTTAACAACTGAAGACCAACAAAACCAGAGTGAAGAAAGAGCACTTTCAAGTAGTTCTAAATAGACCTCCTCCTCAGCATAGCCCTTCCATAGATGCTTCTGCTGCCGAGATGCTTGATGTGAATATGTATTCCTCAGGCATTTGAGGAAATTACAGATGCCATCTCTCATTTGAATTAGGAAAAGGCCCGGGTTTTTGTAGACAATATAACAGCTGGACATGCTAAAAGCAGGGGGTGAAACAGCCACTACAGCATTGCAGACAATTTCAAACCAGGGGTGGAAACGAAAAAAAAAATTCCAAAAGGAATGGAAGCAAGGCATGATAGTACCTCTTCCAAAGAGAGACAAGGAGACCTTTCAACGAATAAACTGGGGGGCATAACATTGCTCTCAATACCATGCAAGTTTGTTTGTATATTATCCTCAACAGAATCCGCGATGCTGTGGACAAGAAACTTCGTGAACAGCAGCAGGGTTCAGACCAATGAGATCATGTACAGAGCAATATTCAGCCTGAGACGTATTATTGAAAAATGCGTGGCCTTTCAGAAACCGGTGCTGTTCAATTTCATTGACTTTACCAAGGCTTTTGATAGCCTGCATAGACCTTCCATGTGGAAAATCATGGAAGTGTATGGATTCCCGCAAAGATCATCAATGTTATCAAAGACTTGTACAATGGATCTGAATGCTGTGTGAAGACAAATGATGGGCAGACACCTCTACTCTTTGGCATCGCAATAGATGGAGTCATGAAGAATACCATTGACAAATGCAATCATGGCATCAAATGAATCGGAGAGGATTGTTTGGATGACCTAGACTTCGCAGATGATATTGCGCTGATGTTAAGAGAGCATAGAAGAAATGCAGAATATGACAAACAATGTGGCCAGCAAAGCTGGGCTGAAAATAAATGGTTAAAAAACAGAGACAATGGAAGTAGGAAAACTGCAAGGAAACATCAAGATCACCCTTGATGGTGTGCCTCTCAATGCTGTCAATGGGTTTTCATACTTGGGCAGTTAAATCGCTGCAGATGGTGAGATTGGAGATGAGATCGCTAGACGTACAGGCAAAACAAGTGCTGCATTCAGGAGCCAGGCCCTGAACAAGATTTGGAGAAGCAAAAAAAATCAGTTTGTCTACAGAGTTGAAACTGTACAACAGCAATGTCATCTCTGTCCTCCTGTTGAGACCTGACAATCAAAAGATCCCATGAGAAAAAGCTAGATTCTTTTGACGGCCGTTGCTTCGCAAAATCTTGGATATCAAATGGTCTAATCACATCACAAACATAAAAGCGAGAAAGAGGTCCAACCAGTCGTATGTCACAGATATTCTCCGCAAACGTATATAGACTTAAATGGTTTGGACATGTGCAGAGACTACTAGAAACCCGAATTGCCAACCGAGTTTTTCATTGGCAACCAGAAGGAAAAAGACCAAGAGGAAGGGCAAATACTACATGGAACGACACTGTGGATAGGTACCTGGGAGACATGGACACCAACTGGAATGAAGCTTGCAGACTGAGTATGGAGAAAGGACAGTGGAGAACTTTCATCGCCTCATGCGACGACAGTGGACGCAAAAGCAACTAAGTTTAAGTAATGCGGATCACTTAGTTAACCACTCTAACAAACAATATGGAATACATATATACATTTTACACACTAATTAAAATAGGGGGCTGGTCCTAATAGCTCAAATAAACCCTTCGAAACAGCAAAGATGAGCAAAAGTAATTCAATTCAGAATTGCATTTAAACCTGCATTTTAATTTGAAAACAAAGTTATACATCAGCAATTTATGAGCGCTGTGAACACTTATGTCATTTTTTCCGCACTAGGGCATCCACTTATCTAGATCAAAAAGACTTTACTATAGATTTTAAATGTGTTGTTTTATGTTAAATAGTTATGTATCTCAATCGTCAGGCTATTCAGCATGTTTTAAAAAATGGAATGAACCAAAATGCAGTTGAATTTGAATTTAAAGCCAACAGATAAATGTCCGCACATAAGATTCGCATTGCCACAAGCTAATTCTAACATTTTACTTTTACATATTTCGATTATGATTTGTTATATTTTAACCCTCGTCTTACCAAGGGGCCCCCCTAGTGAACTTTGCTCCGGTGCGCTAAATGCCAAAAGCTTGCGAAAAAAGCTTCTAGGTAATCATTCTCTCATCCTTTCTAGTCATTTTAGCGAAGAAAAATGTGAAGGTAGCACCTTCACCGGGGTTAGGGTATGAGGTCAAAGTCGAAGTTTAAATGGGGGGGGGGTGGTTGCCACTAAAGGATATTTTAGGATGCATTTTTGAAAATATTATGCACACTAGTATGGCCCTTTTTTAACGAAAAATTGGCTTTTCGCCTATTTTCTGTGGAAAATGTCAATTTTGCCGACTCGCGGACTTATTGGAAAGAGGAGGACCACAGCTATCCACTGGTATTATAAGCATCTGGTGTTTTATAAGGAATTCTCGAGGGGTGGTGGTGGTAACCTCCCCCCCCCCCCTTGGTAATCCGTGTTACAAAAAAAAGGCTTGGTAAGAGGGGGGTTAATATAATTATAATTATACTTTAATATAAGCGGCTTCAAAACAACATTTCATTGTTTATAACAATACCAACCGGAAGGACCAATACGATGATTAAGTTTTGAAGCTGCCCCTTTCAGGCACATTATTTACATAACAGAGTATATTAACCGTATCCTTAAAAAAATCTCCTCCTGTCACTTTAATACTACACACACTGGCCAAAAGTATTGCAACATGCAGTAAAAGCAATTTATATTCACAAATTGATTTAAAATTGTATCAGGAGTTCTTGACTACAACCGATTACGTAATTATTGTCAAAGTGGGATTTTCAAACTATGGACGTTTTTCCCAGAATCAAGGCTTGCGACAAACGTTTATATTGTTGTTCTTTTATCCCTTAATATGGCGGGTGAAAGCTGGCTATGATAACTTGGCACAATTGTATCCAGAATGATCAGGCAGAGGAACGTCAAAATGGGGCTCCGAATATTCGCTAACTGAACGTTACGCGTTTGTCAGGGTCTACTCTAAATGTTGTAGGGCGAAAATTGGTGTGGCTGTATTGACCGTAATGAATAATGTCAATAAAAGTTGGGAGCACTTTTCACACCGTTGGACTCGGGAAATTTAATGGCAAGAAAAGGCCACGTGATACCCTGAAAACACTTTTAAATGGCACCGTTGACATGGTGCTGTTTGTCATTTGTAATGTGGACGCGTAATTTACACATGGATTTACGGAAAACACCGTGAAGTTATCATGCAAAAATTTTGGGGGCCTTTCAGGTGTCATCGGCTTTCTCGAATATTTCGAGACCCACTGTCTTCCATTGACTTTATCTCGTTTCCGGTCAATACAACCATGCCAATTTTCGCCCTAAAAAATTACAGTAGAACCCTATTGAAACCCGTCCAATCCATTAAGTGTCTGTTTTGAAGCCATATCTTTTGTGTCCTGTGGTCGTATCTTCTGAGTGCAGTCTGACAATTTTATCGTTTTCTGTTCCTTTTAAATATCCGCCATATTTAGGGGAACGTGACAATCAATCAAAGTTTTTTTCACTCTCTTGGATTTGGGAATAACATCTGTTTGAAAAACAACAACTTTGGATTTAAATACTTATTGAGTGGTCAATCCTAGTAATAGTTTTGAAATCAATTGGTGATTATAGATTTCGTTTTCTGCTGAATGTTGCAATACTTTTGGCCAGTGGTGTGTATTAAGTGACAGGAGGAGATTTTTTAAGGATACGGCCGGATTTCTCTCAAACTGGCACTGGATCGGTGGTAGACACTACGAGAACGTTTTGAAAGTCTATTGCACAACAGGTAACAAAATGAAAACCGCCTAACCTTGTTTGAACTTGCAGGCTATCGTAATCGGTCCCCATAGAAAATCATTGCTTTGAATTTCTGTCGTGCACGACAGCAAATACTAAATATCTCTATTAAATTAAAGACGGCGTATTCAGCTTGTTCACTTGTCAGGTGTGATCTAATACATTGGTAAGCATTCCAAATAGGCAAAAAACCAGGGTTTCGAAAAAAAGTGGGGCGCTTCTCTGGATATGTCCTAGGTCTCTTTAATGGTCGCAAGAGCATTAAACTATTAAAAATACTAATCAGATACGGGTTGCCTTATTTCTTTTTAGGAATCAGCACCTCAAAGTATACTAAGAAACCGTAAGTATTAGTACCTCAAGAGTATACCACGATATCTGTTGACAGTACAGTACTGTCAATTAGTATATACAAAAGAAATCTTAAAAGTATTACTATCTCAAGGTATCTCAAAGAAGTTGGAAACTATCAGTACTCAGGGATTATCAAGAAATCTATAGACGAGGTGACATCATTGTTGTACAAACACAAGTTAAAGCACCTGGTCTACTGACATGTTAGGGGAAGATATGCCCAAACAGTTACAGTATTCAATAGTATAGCCTTATCACGCCGTGATGAGCGAGAATTGTAAAAGCACAAGCCCTGCAGATGCTCAACGAGCCATACTGCCGGGCAGTGCTTTTTCGTGTGCCCATCGTTTGACTTCACATGTCAACTCATCTATTAAGGTATTATAGGCCAGTACTGCAAGGTATCAATACCAAGAAACATCTCAAAGTATATACCAAGAAATCTGTAAGTATACAGTACACGCAGGAGATCCAGAAGTATAAGGACCTCAATGTATACCAAGAAATTTGTAAGTATAAGTACCGACCGTCAAGATATCCCAGAATCTGTAAGTAGAGTGTATCTGGTAGTTCTGATGGTAAAGTAAGTATGCATTATTGAGGCCTTATCATCAATATTAGCACTGTAATTGAATGAGATTAATAACGGCAGTTATGCCTGTAATCTTGAATGACACGGATTTGAAGGATGAATCGCCTTTCTCCAAATCACCATTCATACTACTTCGGGGAATCTGAACACACCCCTGTCTTAATTTGCAGGAAATACTGTAATTTGTAACAGCTTCTTACAGGTTTACATACATTTAAAAATCACTTTCTGATGTAAATACCACAACTGCAAATTTTCTATGCAAACCGTATCATTTGGTTGATATGTGTGGATAGGCCTACTAGATTTAGGTTGTTTGTCATTATTTTTTTATTCTCATGCAATTTCACAATCGCTGTAATTACTCACCAATTCATTAATATGTTTTAAAATTTAGTGTTTTGATTAAATTAATTTCAAAGCATATTTTTGGCAAATTGCTTGCCAGAATTTTACTTTTAAAATTTACAGTATTTTTTAAGTATTGACTCTCTGCCCGCCTCAGTTATTGCATTGCCACGGAGTCTGTGACTGTGTTTTATGCATCACCATATTGATTTTTAATAATGGGTACTAAGCGATAAATAACATAATAATATCTTACTTCCCGATGGAGTTTGCATCCGTTGTCATGTCGCCTCTTGAAGAAATAATAAGTACTGCTATTACTATTGACTGACGGACCACAGCCAATCACACCATCAATATACCATATAGAGAACCATTTTAATCTCCGCCTGTAGGCTTCTCTTTATATAAATATTACATACAAATGAATCGTAATCGCAGGATTGGCAAAAAGCTTACACAATGAACTCGTAACAGTTTCTGTTCAGCCCAATTTCTAACAGGAATTAGAAAAATTAAAATCTAATTCATTTTTGGATGATTAGGGAATTTCTTGGTTTTCTTGACTTTGTTCGGGCGCTGGCTGGCCGTCAGAGGGCATTTTTCTCTTCCTCCGAAATCCATTCACCGCTATTGTGTTGTGTTTTGCGTATTTTTGGAACAAACAAACAGCCCAAAATCCCATTTTCCAGACCATTCTACGTTAAATTTCCATACGAGAGAGAGAGAGACGAGATCCAAGGCTTTGCGGTGTATATTAGGGTCCAAGTTAACGCAGGACAACAATTTTAAATTACGTACTTGAAACTTATTGTGCTTTTCCTCTCAAGTTTACCGCCATTAATCACGTTAATGTATGTATGGCAATGCACTATGTACATGTTGTAGGCCATTACGGTATTCCACACCTGGCACGGGAAGCATTACAGGGTGGTGCGGACAGCGGGTATGAGTGCACTGTTGGGGTTCCGATGTGTTCACCCCGCTCATCACCCACAACACCCCACAACCCAACACCCCACACCCCACACATGCATTGTGGTAATCTCCCACACTCGCACACGGCGTTGCGCTGTGGATTTTGGAAAGGTAAAAATAACTGTCACAAGGTACACAATAGGCGTTCAATTAAATAAATAGGAAAAAATGATAAAACATATAAAATGCATAATCAATAAACAAAACCAATCAAACAATACTAGCCCACCTCCCCCCCCCCCCCACACACACACTATCCATATTGTGGCACTCTCATAGTCATAACCTGGTGATGAGCTGCGTTTACCTTGTAGGATACATTGCTGTTTGCCAAAGGATTGGGAAAGGTGGAAATAATACATCCACAACACACACAACCCAAAAAAAAAAAAAAATACAATGTTTTTTACTTTTTTTAAAAAAAAAAAAAAAAAAAAAAAAAAAAAACAATAAAAAAATAAATAAATAAATAAATAAATGAACTGGCCTTTCATACCCAATTTGGCCTTGCATGGGTCTGTGTCATGGTTTATTAGTGTACATGTCTACGTGATTCCGCCAACTTCAGCTGGTGCGCTATCAATCCACATTCTCACCACAAGCAAAGGGTTTCTAAAATAGAGAAGTGGCTGGGCAGTGGGATCCATGGCAGTCAGGCTATTTAAACCTTTTTGGGCATCATTTCTAGTCACTTCATAGTTGTTCATTATTATATATTATATTTTTTTTTTGGGGGGGGGGGGGTCTTAGTGGGCATTGTGGGCTAACTTCTGTTCTTTCCATGTTGGCCCTGGGATCACACTCAGTCCAATATACACCATTGGAAAATAAATTAATCAAATTACAATACATTAAGTTATTGTCCACAATCCATAGACACACAATATTCAAAGCAATGGTCATTTCAACTGACTTAAAGTACCAGGAGTAGTGCTAACCCTTTGTGGGTAACCACCTGTACAATCTTCTGGGAATACAGGGCAAGGTATTATTTCGTCAATGGAAAATGTAAAAAAACCATCATGACAAAGGTAATGCATACACTTGGTTTAATGATACATGCATGTGCTCTACATTACGAGTGGGGCCAAAAAGTCACCCAAACTAAAAAAAAAAAAAAAACAAACAACAAAAACAAAAAGAAAAAAAAAAAATGATATAACAAAACAACAAAAACTAAACTCAACAAACAAATGCAAACAAACAACCAACCAAAAGTAAAACAAATCAAAAAGAAAAATTGAACATTTTTAATTTGTTCTAAACAATAAATCAAATAAATAAAATAATAAAATAATAAATCTGGTTGTATGCTGCTGTGTTGACCGTGTGAAAGTAATCATAGTCTGGCAGGTATCATAGTCTGGGCTCATAGACGACACGGAATAAGCGTGAAACTAATGTTGGTGAAGAGTCAACTGAATCGATTGCCCCTATTGTTCACCATTGTTCCCTGACTTTGAGCCCCCGGAGGAACCATATCTCCTGCCACACCGGCAAAGGGCATCCAGTGTTGTTTGTTTCATTTGGATATCTGTTTATATCCCCCCGTGCTACGGTCAGGGAGACGGTCTGAGTAGGTAATCAAGTGTTATATACTTAGGCATCTACGGCCGGTGTTCATATATACAGCTCCGGTGAAATGGATGTCCTACCACCCTCTGTCTATTGTTTTCTCCTTAGCTTCCTTGAGTGTTGTATGCTCTTTTTTCAGCACTGTATAACCCAAAGGCCTCGTCCTACAAGGTCCGTTTATTCCGTATATTGTTGATATGGTAGCTAGACACTCTCTCTGGGGGACTCTCAGTTTCTTTACAAACCTGGCATCTTCACTTGCAAATGGTGTCCTTTTGGCACGCACTGTGTGCACATACTAACTCATTATCACAGTTTAAGCATTATTTGTTAATTCATATACAATAGTTCGATAATAATCATAATAATAATAACAAAAATAAATAACTATTATATGGTAAAATAATAATAATTAAATAAGAATAATAATAAAAAATTTTTTTTTTTAATTTATGATAAAAATAATAATAGAATAATAAAAAATACCAAAAAATAGATGAAAAAAAAAACACAATAGTAGAAAATGAACAGAAAATTTAAATACTATAATTATCTATATAATAACAACGATTCAAATAATAAATGTTTTAAAAAATCAATAAAACAGCAAATCAAGATAAATCAATACGGTACAATGGATTATGGCAATCCTCTAAATGTTGGTGGTAACCATTGGTGTCTCACATTACTGAGGAGGCAAATATATTATACAAGTGTATGGTAGGGGACCATTGAATGTACTATCCGTCCCCATTCAATTACCTCAGGAGCTAGGGCCGGAAATAAACGCCGATCGGGGTCTACTTCAAGCGGAAGCAAGGGTCCGCCCAGAAACGAGAAAGAGATCAGAAGTAAGGCCAAGACCAGAAAAGAAAGGAATTTCCTGGGCTATCAAAACCTCCACGGGCAGGCCACAGGAAGGCTCCGTCCTCTCCAGGTGAGCACGTAGTGACCGAACAGGAACCGTCCACTCATGAAACCATAGGGAGGCTCCAACCTTAACAAGTGTTCCATGTGGTCGGGGACGAATCCAAGAATTGCACTAATCCAGGCTACAAATTCATTGATAAATAGTAGGTGGGACCCCCCTCAATTGGTGCTAGTGGGAAGTTACCACCATTACACACGGTTAAAAATGCAAACTGGGCAGATCTTTTTTTGCCGGTATACAGCCCTCTGGATACACAGGGGGATTGGCAAATGAGAATCATGGGTTGGGATCCCTTAGCCATAAACCAGAATCAGCGTACCAACCCCAATTGTCTTGTGGTGGGGGACCCAGTTGGCGCAAATGTCCCTTTAGTAATCAAAATAAAAGGTAGTGGAAGGGGAATTTTGTCATACCTGTCATCATGTTCGCAGAAAGGCAAAAACGGCACACAGTCGATACCCACAATGTCATGTCCAGCAGGTGGGCACTAACTTTGGTAGCGTAACAGGCGCAACCTACTAAGAAGGAGATCAAAGATATCAATGTATGTACGAAATGCATTTACACTCTATGGTATCCTTTTCAGTCAACATCCATCAAGGAACCCAAGAACTGCCATACTTGAGACTCTCAGAAACATACTCACCAGGGATACTTGGGGAAACAGGGTGGATGGTATTGACCCGGAGTTCAGAGCGACAGAGAGGAACCCATCACGCTCATGGGCGGCATAGACATGGATGCTTATGCACGGATGTTGATGTACTCTAGTCCAGGCAAACCACCACTAATAGACAATACTACGATTAACGCACAGCCATTCAGCAGAGTCATGCGGGAGGTTTGCAGACATTTCGCCAACGAAGTACCTTGGTTTAAAGCGGCATTCTCAGTGGCTTTCTTTTGGGGGTTTCATGCGGGTGGGGAAAATCGTAGCAAATACAAAGCCTGATGTGCAAGAGTCGGGCGCTATTACCTGCAGATTTTACGTCACGAGGGGAGGGGAATCGATGTGGAGATTTAGGCATGCAAAAAACAATCAGCGAGGGCCCCACAGGTGGTATGGATACCTACATACAAGGGGTTGAATGTGCCGGTGATTTTTTCAAAGAGCACTTGGTATTAAGGCGCCCAATGTCATTTCGACGGGTCCCCGATTTCCAGAAGGCATTTTGTGCTGTTGCAGCATACAGCCACTCATTCCCGCATCGGAGCGGGCCCACCCGAGCCGCGGGATTGGGATCCTTGATGCAATCAAACAGATGAGCCGCTGGAAGTCGGGAGCCTTTAAATCATACAGTAGATTGCCGTCCATGGAGGCCTATTAAGGGGTTCATATTCCTCATTGCATTGTTATCCAGGTAGCACGCTGGTTTGTAATATGGTCGTAGGAGACCTCATATTAACGGGCGGCGGAGTCATACACGTGTGGCCAGGGGTTACAAACTTGGGCTAGAGGACGTTCAGGTTAATGGTGGAAGGAAAGGGAGGGGCCAAGCTGAGGGATGGGGAGGAGTCGATTACTATCCTCTGTCCAGCTCGAAGTGTGAAGTGCTACGCGGGCGTACACATTGAACCGACTTGAGCGCGCGCGTCGTGTAAAGCACAAGCGCCCCGCAACTGAAAGGCGGCCCTGGGTGTACGCGCGCGTCGCCACTTCCATGCTTCAGACGACAGACAAGTATAGTACCATACATACAGTGGAGGCACCCAGCACCACCATATTATAGTTCACTTGGGCCCAAACGATTTGAGCGATGGCCGACCGGTGCATATTTATGCTGAAGTGGGATATGCAGTAAACATAATAAATGCGCTATTACCCTACCATCACACATCAATCATTTTGGTCTGATATATTAGATCCCGGGGCCCGCTTTTTTGGCGTACGCAGACTCAACAGCTTATGAGGCCATGGTCAAAGAATGCAACAGAAGCATACGACGTTTTGCGGTGAGAATGGCGCAGAGTGCTTCGGCATCCAGGGATTAGCGGGGGCAACCAAAGTTTGTTCACATGGGATTGCCTTAACCTTAGCGATGCTGGTCTCGATCCGTTTGTATCTAGGTTATCGCAGGAGTCATTCTTCCAATTAAACCAGGGTGAGTTTTCTTTTGAAGTTGGGCCCTGAATGGGGATGGTGGCCGGAGCTCGTTTTTCATGAAAGTTTCGAAAATAACGAGCCCCGGATGGCCACTTCGGGAAGGTTTTCTGGAGAACATGATGGGAAGAGTTAAGTCTCCCTTAAAAGAACCTACATCAAGATTGGATGAGCTGAACCTCCTTAAATTAAGTGCAAGAATATACCAAGGGTGGGAATGATAAGCCTTCTCAAAGATAAGAATCAGATTGGATGAGTTAAAACTCCTTCATAATTATATGGCAAGGATTGGAATGAGTAAAACCTTCTCAAGAAGATCACATTGGGATTATTCAGCCTCCTTCATAATTATATGCGAATAGTTACAGCGCCTTCCAAAGCAAAGAATCAGATTGATGAGTTAAACCTCCTCGATTATAAACTGCCAAGGGTGGCTGAGTAAGCCTCCTCCTAAAGAATATGAATCAAGATTGGATGAGTTAAAACCTCCTTCATAATTATGTCCAAGGTTTGGAATGAGTTAAACACTTCTCAAAGAAGAATCAAGATTGGATGAGTTAAAACCTCCTTCATAATTATATGCGAATGAGTTAAGCCTTCCCAAGGAAACGAATCAGATTGGATGAGTAAACCTCTTCATATAAATATGACATTGAGTGGACACGAGTTCAGCCTTCCGATGATAATCAATGTATTGATTATCAGCTTTGTTTATTAAGTGCAAAGTTATAGCACGCATAGGTAGAAACATCGATGCTTTTGTTCTGTTCAAAATGACACATCAATAAAGATTGGTGATTGGACCCGCCTTTGTTGTTGCACGGTAATTCCCTATCTGAGTCCAACAGGACTTGATAATTAAATCTTATCATTTTGGATAGTATGGAATTTCTTGGTTTTTCTTGACTTGGTTCGGGCGCTGGCTGGCGTCAAGGGCGTTTTTCTCTTCCCCGAAACCATTCAAGAACCGGTCCGTATTGATGTGTGTTTTGCGTAATTTTTGACAAAACCCCCCCATCCCACCCTTTTGGTGGGCGTGAGCACTGGTCCACCGAGTCCTATCATATAGTGTCATACATTATACCAGGTGCTCATAAGGTTAAATGTGTATTGTTTACTAGGTATTTTTGCATATCCTTGAGTGGGGTTCCATACAGGTATTATTATGTCGACTTCCCCGTCGGGAAGGAGTTCTGGGAGAACAATGATGGGAAGGAGCTAAGTCTCCTTAAAGAACTAATAATCAAGATTGGTGAGGCTGAACCTCCATTATTTAAATAAGTGCCAAGAATATACCAAGGTGGGAATGAGTTGTTAAGCCTTCCCAAAGAATAAGAATCAAGATTGGATGAGTTAACTCCTTCATAATTATATGGCAAGGATTGGAATGAGTTAAAACCTTCCTCAAAAAGAAAGAATCACGATTGGAGAGTAAGACTCCTTCTAATTATATGGAATGAGTAAGCCTTCCCAAAGAAAAGAATCAAGATTGGAGGTAGTTTAAACTCCCTCGTAATTATATGCCAAGGGTTGGACTGGTAATGAGTTAAGGCCTTCAAAAAATGAATCAAGATGGATGAGTTAAACTCCTTCATAATTATATGCCAATGATTGGAATGAGTTAAACCTTATCAAAGAAGAAGAATCAAGATTGATGGTTAAACTCCTTCATATTATATGCCGAATGAGTTAAGCCTTCCCAAGGAAAAGGAAGAATCAAGATTGGATGAGGTAAAACTCTTCATAATTATAATATGACATTGAGTGGAACGAGTTCAGCCTTCCAATGATTAAACATGTATTTGATTACAGACTTTTGTTATAAGTGCAAAGTGATAGCACGCATAAGGTCGAAAAATCTTGCGTTTGTTCTGTTCAAACAGGACCACATCAATAAAGATGGTGATTGGACCAGCATTTTGTTGTTGCCCGGGATTCCCTATCTGGTCCAAATTACGGTAGTATATTATTACTGACACCAAAAAATCGCACCACGCACGCACACCACAAACTCGAATTTCGGTCCCATTTAAAAAAAACATACCATTTATTGGTTTCTTCTATTAGCCTTTCTGTAGTCCTTCCTGGAATGCTAAAAATATTGTAATAGAATATATGGGGCTCGGGGCGGAAAGAGGTCGAAAGGAAAGCAAGGACAGAGAGATGAGAGAGAGAGAGAGAGATGAGATAGAGGAGAGAGAGAGGAGAGAGAAAGAAGATAGAGAAAGAGAGAGAGAGAGAGAGAGAGAGAGAGAAAGGTAGAGAGAGGAGGAGAGGAGAGAGGAGAGAGAGAGAGTAGAGGATGAGAGAGAGAGAGATAGTTCGATAGAGAGAGAGAGAGAGGAAGAGAGAGAAGAGAATATATATATTATATATATATTACATATATATTAAAGTCTGAAACACAGTGGCGTTGAAACCTGGTGGTTTTCTTCCGCCCCTTAATGCTGGTATGTTCAGCAGCATGTAGGTATTTAATGGCCTAGTCACGAGGGCCAACCTATAAGGATATAAAGGAAAGTTACAGCATTGTCAGTGCCAACCAAAACGGAGTATGGCGATACACCTGCTCCACCAACCCCCCCACCGACAGTTTGTGAGTATGTCCACGCAGAGAGGTCAATGTATTGCTGGTATCAGGGACTCTGAACATTCCAGGGCACAGGTGCCTTTGAACCTACC
>JAMKCH010017945.1:0-34453 GCA_023653785.1 Ophioderma brevispina
TAAGGTCAACCAAATTCGTGGTGAAGTTGACAATATTGGTCCATAATCAATGCAATGTGTACGGTCGACATCACAGGTGTTTCATTGTAGATTTATATCAGTGAATTCAAACCCGTGTCTGAGGTTGAAATGCTAACTATTGTAAACAAGTGTCCTAACAAGTAAGTTCTTTAGATATTCTGCCAACATGGCTATTTAAACAACATATTTATGAAAATATACCCCTGTTTAACCACGCAGAGTAAATATGTCTTTATTGCAGGTTCTATCCAGGCAAATTTTGTCAAGCAGTAATTACACCTGTGTTGAAAAACCTTCGCTTGATAAGAATATGTTGAGCAATTAGAAGGTTGCTACTTGCCTCTATTTCTATGGTTGAGAAATGTGTCAATTCACAGATACTTGATATGTTAACAACAATGAACTTCAGGAACCATTGCTTAGTTGCATATAAAGAACTGGCATAGTCCTGAGGACTGCACTAGCCTATGTTTATAGTGATTTCCA
Source organism: Ophioderma brevispina (assembly GCA_023653785.1). Classification (NCBI taxonomy): domain Eukaryota; kingdom Metazoa; phylum Echinodermata; class Ophiuroidea; order Amphilepidida; family Ophiodermatidae; genus Ophioderma; species Ophioderma brevispina. The sequence continues at coordinate 508 of JAMKCH010017945.1, forward strand.
ACATGCTATTGATAATTAGAAGGTCATTTTCTGATTATGTTAGATCTCTCCTCAGCATTTGACACTGTGGACACTGATATAATGTTGAGCGAATAGGACATGAGTTAGGCCCTCAGAGAATCTGTGCGTGACTGGTTTTCATCTTACCTTAAGGTAGATCCTGCCGTATTTCTGTCTGCGGCTTCGTAATATTCTGGACAATAATTACACTAGAAGATGGTTACCTCAAGGGTCGTAATTGGGCCCCTTGGTTTTGTATTGTATACACAACTATTGGGTCGTATCCTCCATCACCACGGTGTGAAATACCACATTTATCGATGGACATCAGGTGATCTGGCTGTCCATCCCTTAATTCAGGGGGAGACACTGTGTGTGCACTGTTTAAACTCTCACGTTGCGTCGATTATGTTAACCAGTGGATGATCGAGAATAAACTGAAATTAAATCCTGACAAAACAGACTTTTTTATGCTTCTCAGTCAACCACATGAAACTTCTTCATGATGCACAGCTTCAGCTGGATGCTGTTGCTATCTGTCCATATGATAATGTTCGCAATTTGGGCGTGATTTTTGAAAAACCAAATGTCCTGTTAAAAAATGTTGTCCAGCCTTGCTCAAATCTGTTAACTGGCAAATTAGAAACCTTATAAGACTACGTAGATTTCCTCGATTTTGATTACATGTGCTAATGTTGTAGATCATATTTTGTCTCGCTTAGATACTGGATTCTATTTTATGCATTCTATAAATACGAAATGACCAAACTAGTGCATTTTTTGGGCTCAAAAAAGCCATCAGAACCCTACTGCCACATTAAAAAATTCGGTGCGCCCACGCCTAGTAGTGGTCACGCTAGCATCAGCGATACGCCCAACAACTTGACGTCACTGGCGACCAGAAGCCTTTGCTCTTTTTTGTGTCTCAGTAGGGGCGCCATGTTAAACTTTTTTTACTGGGATTTAAATACATAATTTTTCCCATCTCGCCTTTTATTGGAGATAGAGATCTATATTTCATATCGGGATTAGTCAGTTATCTATGGCTGATCGGAAGTTTGGATGATGTTGTGTTGATAGTGTTTTGAAGACTTTTCAAGATCGATGATCGGAGGTTAGGTTCCGAAGTCCGGCAGTTCAGAATTGGCAAGCTGTGACATAATATCAGATATATATTTTATGTGTTATCCCATTACATAGTTGCCCCGCGAGCCCAGGCCTCTTGTTTCGCGCTGCTCGTCTAGCGGGTATATTAAGTGGGATTAGTACTTAGCTCTCCAGGTTTAGCTCCCCACTACGTAAGTCCACACTTAGACCGCAGGGCATTTTGGGGATATGTTTTGTGTCACTGTGTCGTGTCTGACTCCCTGGCATTAGTTTCATGGTTTTCGCCCTTGTCGATAGCCTCGCGGTGCGGCCATGTCTATGTTCGTCATGTTTACTGGACTTATTGCGATGGAATATCAAAAATGTTTCTGTAAAATTTTTTGCGGGGGGGAGCTGCCATGTTTATTCGGGACGTCAGTCTTGTCTTCCTGGACTTTTTCTGTTCCACCCTTGGGATTAATGTTTATCGGCGCAGGTTATCATTGTACCTAAAATATGTAAAAGTATGCTTTTTCTTATTGATGTTGCAGCACTATGAATCCACCATCTACACCGGGGGTGATACGAAGATGTTCACCATGCAAGGAGTTCCTTCGCAGACAGGACAAAGATCCGCGATGAGGTAGTGTGAAATGTAGAAAGTGTACAAGAAATAGTCCTTATAACATTCACAAAGGGTGATCAGAATTGAAGATTCAGAAGTCTTTGATGAAGTGGATGTATATATGGAGAGGGAATTAAGAAGACCTAAGGTAAGGCTAAGACTTACTTCATCCGTTCGGGCATCTCCCTCCGGGTCATCCGCCGGTGTGAAGTCTCTACCCCGACCTCTCAACCTTAAAGAAGTTAAAGAGTACACAAGTTCTACCTTGAATCTAGTCTCCAGGCGCTGTTTACGACGGTGGGCCACGGAGGCTGTCAGACTTTTTATAGGGCTAACCCGTCCAGCCCCTCTGCAGTATTCAAGATAAAGGGCCAATTATTGAGTTAACCCCAGGGTGGATTAATGATTATTTACGATGGCCTGGTCATCACAACCCTTCCATCACAGTGAATTGGAGGATTTTCACGTTGAGTACTCCGACCCGGTGCCGCTCATTTGAGTCTAAGAAAATCAAGCCATGGCTTTTTGGGGACGGCTCTCTTAATTCACGTGATCCGACGACCTTGCAGGCTAATCAACGGGAAGAATTCTGCCTCCGTCAGTGATGATTCACAATAACCTAACCAATCAGGCTGGAACTTATTCCCCTGGAGGGAATGATAAAAACAAATTCAGTTCCACGGCGACCGTGGCTCTCCGATGGTGGGTATGATAATGAGATGAGGGCGACTAACGTGTCGGCGGCGAGTGAAACTCACCGACCGTTGTTAAACCCTATAGATGATAATAGAGTATTGATAAGGACGGTGGGGGTACTAGGGAGAATCGGTCAATTTTCCGGAATAGAGTGTGGTTTGCGTGACGATGATATAGAGATAGTAAATGAGATAGATGATTATTCCAGAGTCCGCTCTACTCCTCCTGACGGCCCTGAATTTTTTTCTCGTCCGTGGTGGTGGGACTCAGTCTATTCCAAATAGGGCCGCCGCTGGTGTTGTTACCGATGGTGTACAGAAAAGTCAGATGAATTATTTAAGGGACAAGACTATTATTTGACGGACCGTTAGTTATTCTGTCAACGAGAGTCAGACCTATGACTCCCGACTCCTAAGAAAGTTAAAGTTGTTAATGTAGAGGTGTACAACGGAATTTTTTAAAGGAATAGTTTCTATCCACGTACTTCCCAAGTCTCCTGGTTGTTTTCCGGTTCTCCAGTTGTTCATCTGGACATTCTTCGGGCCATCGCCGTCGTTCCCGGACAAGAAAGATAATTAATCCGTCCTCCGCCTTTTCAACCGTCGGGTCGCCGTGCTTCAGCTGTTGTTCTCCGTCGGCTTTCCAATCTACCCAATCGACCAGCCGTCTCGTCAGCTTCAGAAGGGTCTCCTTCTCGATTCTCTTATCTGGTTCCAGAATGGATAAGGATCATTCTTCTATTTCCTGTAGACGTCGCTCGCCTTCCAGCGACGCAGTCCATAAGCAAGCCATCCAGTGGATAGTCACCGTAGAAGACGTTCTTCTGAGGAGAAGTAAAGATTTTGTGAAACCTGTTGGTCGTAAAAGGGAATTCTTCTGAGGGGACATACAGCCGTCGCAGCCGATCGTCCCAGAGAGGGAGGCCTCTGGTGTAAGAATACTTTCCTATACGTCTAGAATGCTTTTTTTAAGACCAATAAAGACAAGTATCATTCAAGTAGTAAGAAGAAAGCATAAGGACTCTTAGCATGGACTACCGAAGATCTAGAGATCTCCTTCAGGTATTCTCCACGTCATCGGTCCAAGACCCATGACCGGAAAGATTCTTCAGGTTCAAGGCATAGTGAAAGTCATTCTCATATGTCCTTAAATCCAAGACTGGTTTATGAGAATAAGTCAGTGGCTTCTCGGCGAACTGATTCTAGACGGACTCGTTCCTCTGGTGAAAGTGAAATTACCGCTTATAGTGGATCTTCCAAGAAAAGTCTAAGTTTATTGATGTCTATGATATAAGCTTATATCAACGACTAATGATAAAGTTATTTCTCAAGACTGGAGTTAGTGATCTGTTTATGATGATAAAGAGAAAGTCCGACGTGCAACAGTGAAGTTATGAATCCGAAGTGCTAGATTGTGATAATTGGATAGAGGATTTATGGATCCTCTTGTGAATCAACTAATGTGATTCATCACAGAAATGATCCTAACCTGATGACTGCTCCTACAGTGTTAATCCTCGAGTTCAAGACACCGAAACTACTCAAAACATTATCGGCTCTGATGCTACTCCATGCGTTGACCAATCTAGTCAAGGTACTTCAAGTCAAGAGCGCACTAGTGATAATTTGAGCAGAGATTCGATCTGTTGGAGGGCTACCGAAACAGTAAGAGGAAATTCCCCAATTATTTGGAGCTCCTATTCCGATGTTGCCTCCTTTTATGACGGAAGACTTTGCAAGATCTACGTTACCTATCTCCAGATGTTGCTGCACAGTTTTGCAGCAGCAGCTGTTGTGGTTCATCGTGGATTGAAATGTGTTTCTGCTACTCCTCAATATTCTACAACTTCGGACCTTGGTTTGGCGGCCGCAAAGCTTATAGAAAAACAGGTAGTGACGCCTATCATTCCGTTACGACAGACTGAAGACAGACTATTGATACGGTTCAGAAGTCTATTTGGTCTGATTATCAGAAGAAGACTCCCCTTCTCAGATGGATTCCTGAGTCTTTCCTTACAAGTGAGGAAGATAAAGAATTCTTCTCTGTACCTTTGGTTCCTAGAACCTGGGGATAAGATAAAATCTGATGAGAAGACCTTTATTGCAAGCAAGACCATGCCATCCAGTTGGTGTTGAAGGCGGTTTTTCTAAGAAACATAAGGAAAACCTGGCCATAGAGTTGATTCATGGAACGAGGGCAAAGACGCCGATCTCCGCCATTTGGAAAACAGACGCTGTGATGAAGAGAACTTCAAATTTAGACGTTGTCTCTTAGCCACCTTATGAATGGGTTTATTGGAGCATAATTAGAGTGTCTAATGAAGCTATTGAGAGATCTTTATATTATGAGAGATCTTCATCACGTTTCTGCAGAGCTTGTCACGAAGATTGCTTACCAGTTAGTGGCTCTCTAAGATAGAAAGAATGCGTTGATGCTTTGAAATTTACAGCCAAGAAGTTCTCCTGAATGCTACTAGAGGTAAAGGATCTCTATGGAGGACAGTGGTCTAGTTTAGCTTCTCACGGAGAAGAACGTGTAAAGGCTGCAGATCAAGATGCCAAGAGGTCTAATAGTAAAAAGTCAAGAGGCTCCCTCCAAAATATATAGACATTTATAGTACAGACATTATGATTATGGCTACGCAGAAGGTCTCCGCTCAGTTAGGGTACTGCCAATAGAGGGAATAGAGGTTCCTTTGGAAGTCGGAATATAAATCGACTTAAAGATAGCAAGTCCAACTATAGAGGCTCTAGACAGTTCGGAAGCTATTCTTCCTAATACAGACGTAGAGGCGCCGGACGTGGCGCGAGTAGGGAGGAAAGTACAATTAACTCCTACCTACCTTTGACACCAGTGGGGGGCGTCTGAAGTTTTTCCTCCCGGCGTGGCGACGATAACTCGGATCAGGATTCAAACAGACTATTTGAGAAGGTTACCATTTGGAGTTTACCGATTTTCCGCCGATGAAATGAAAGTCAGATGTCTGCAATACGGCCTATGCTACCCAAAAGAGACTTTAAGGGCTAAGATTTAAAGAAGGACGTGAAGAATTGCTAAGAAAAAAAAGGCAATTTTTCAATGAAGAAGATTATGGAAGGATTCTATTCGATTTTCTCCTGGCTCCAAGAAAAACAGGAGACCGAGACCTATCATAAATCTACGCCTCTGAAAGATTTATTCGACCAAGACATTTACAAGAATGGAAACCCTTTCAGCGGTCCATAAAAGAGTTGAACAAGGGGCTGGTTCGGCGCGACATTGGATTTTAAAAGACGCCTACCTACATGTTCCAGTTTTTCCTCCTCGTCAAAAATGGCTTCGCTTCAGATTCGACAACCAGGCTTATCAATTCCAGTTTCATGCCATTCGGCACTTTCAAAAATGCTCCCCGACCTTTAACAGACTAGTAAAGACAGTGGCAGAACATCTGAGAAGCAGGGGTATCCAGAAGTTCATCTTCTCGACGATTGGTTTGTGTAGCCCAAGCAAATCAAGTCTGGAAAGCCGTTAAAAACTGGGTTATGATACGGTGAAAAGAAGCTGTTTAAGATAACCCTAAAGAAAATCAATTATTCAACATCTTATTCCAAGCCAGAAACCGGAGTTCCTAGGAGGATTTTGGACTTGAAAACACAGCCCCCAAAGCTTTTCCAAGAAAGAGAGGAGAATTTTGCAAGATTGCGGATTGTATCCTGCTCCATTCTGAAGAGGAATTCACAGGATCAGGCTCATATATGGCTACGCTAGATTAGGGATGTGGCAAGTTGGTAGACCTTCACCTTCTGCGATGAGGATAGACTTCTAGCTACACCTCCGGAGTTACTACAGATTACCGTCACGATTATTAAACGTCAAGTTACGTAAGCCCAAAGATTGCGAAGAACCTATGATGGTTAAGCAACACAATAATCTTATGGTGGGAAAAAAGTTCCAGGAGGCTCCGCATCAAGTTATTATAACAACAGTTGCTTTGTGGGGGGGGTCGAAGACAGAGGGGAGGCATACAAGGAGATCCCACAATAAGGAGGAGGCCAAGATTAATAAGGAAGCTCCATATAAATGGTCCTCGAGAGTTGCTAGCCGTCTACCACGCTCTAAAGCGTTTCAAACAAATGATTCTTGGAAAGTCAGTGGAAAATCATATCAGACAATTCCACTGTTGTTGCCTACATTAATCACCAAGGAGGGACAAGTATCCTCATGTGGACTACAACCATCCGCCTCCTCTCGTGGGGCAGTAATCATTTAATGTACCCTCAATGCGGAACTCTCCCCGATTCATAAACGGTATCGCAGACAGTCTTTCCAGAGTGGATCAGCCAGATGAATAGCTTACTCGGAATCAATTGTGGAGGAGCCTCCAACAGCCGCATATGCCAGATGAATTGTTCAAAACATTTACAGCCCATGGTAGATCTGTTTGCGAACTTCAAAAATCACCAACTCCCAACATACTGTCACGGGCTGGAAACGGACGATAAAGCCTGGGTGAAGGACTGCTTTACAATAAGTGGGGAGAACCTGATTGCATACGCTTTTCCACGCCTTGTTCCACCGATAACAAATCTGGCAAAAGTACTGACGAAGTTTCAGCAATCAAGGTCCATGCAAAGATGCTGCTGCTTGTAGCCCCAATTTGGCCACGTCAGGTTTGGTTCTTGTAGGCTTGTCAGCATGCTTGAAAGACCATCCAAGACTGATTCCTTTAAAGGCAAAATCTAGTTGGTGGAGGACGGAAGAAAAAGAAGAGTGTCGCTCCAAAGACTAAGTCGCTTCTACCCTGACTGTGTGGCATCTCTCAAGCTCGCCTTCACATGGGCAAGGAGGGCTTTTCCAGAAGAACTGCCTTCCCTGGCGGGCGGGAAGCACAAAGGAAGTCTCCTCCATTATCTACATAGGAGCCGACTTCGACGATTCATGTCTGTGCAAGAACTTAAGGTTGATCCGCATACTGCATCTGTAGGAAACGTGGCTAACCTCCTGACTTCGCTTCTTCAAGAAACTCCGCCTTCGACTATTATGAACTACCATGTCCTGCCCTTTTCTACTATCCGATGATAGCCCGGACTATTAGAGAGAGAAGGGTCTCTCGAATCTCATTAAAGGAATGTTAAATAAACTTCCAACTATTCGGAAACTCACACTCCCTATATTGGATCTTCCTTAGTCCTCCAATACTAGCTTGGCGAACCGTTTGAACCTTTGGACAAAGCCACTCTCCTTGACATGACAAGAAAACAAAGCCATGCCTCCTATGCCGCTTCAACCAGAAGGTGTTCCGAAATTCATGGGTTATCTACCGACAAAAAAGTATATGTATTCTCGGACTCTCACAATTTACTCTTCTTCTCGTGCTGGTTTTCCATTCATGGCTAAACCTCAGACACTCATTTATGCAACCTCCAAACAATAGTACTTTACTGTTCCAGAACTACCCAGTGTTTTATCTGTGACCTGAGGATAAACGCTGTTGTCCAGTCAGAGCTCTCCGCCATTATTTTATTACACCGCACTGGACTGCCTTTTTGAGTAAATCTATGGATTCTCAATTTCTGACCACCATCTTTATAACTACAATAAAACCTTAGGGCAACCTCAACAAAACAAACATTATCCGCTGGGTCACTTCCCTCCTCTCTGATGCTTTAAAAGTGAAACCTCGTCACTGGACAGTAACATCGCCTTAACCCTCATGCTCAAGAGATAAGAAGTCAGGCAAAATCTTGGGCTTTTCACTTAGGAAGTGACATTTCTGAATTATGGAAGCACATGATGGAGGACCCCTACTACATTTCAAAATATTTTTATTGAAGGACGTGTTTAACTAGTAACCAAACCCTGGCCAAAACCATCCTGTCAGCAAAGCAGTCAGAGTAAGAAGGAGGGATGGCCATGCAATCATTAAATATGCTCATAAGGTGAAGATTGCCGGTTTAAACTTATCTGTACCTTAATATTGATGTGTTTTTGATCATCTATCATGTATTTATGTAAATGGCCATACTTATGGGGCATGAAATTAATGTGACGCTTCCATTACAAGAACACATGGCGAGAACCCCCACTACAACTATCTTACTGATACTACCCGGCTCCACTCCTCCCACCTAGTGACCCCAGTGTGGCATCATGCCACATTGGTCATTTCGGTATGTATAAAATGGATGAAATAAGAATATACTCACCACAAATTGATGAAGTTTATCTATTTTTATACATGTATACCTTACGAATGATGCAACTAGTAACCCTCATCAGGCCCTTCCCCGCAATTGAGCCTTGGGAAGGTACAAAAATGATCAAGGGATTTGGTCGCCAGTGACGTCATTTGGTTGGGCGTACCGATGCTAGAGTGGGACAAAAGCTACTAGGCTTGGGCGCACTCACCTAAATTTTTAATGTGGGCCATTAAGTTTTGTCCGATGGCTTTTTTTGAGCACAAAATGCACTAATCACTTGGATCATCGTAATATACATGTATAAAATAGAATAACTTCACAATTTTTGGTGAGTATATTTTCCCTCCTGATAAAGGTGGTTCAAAAAGTTGTTTTAGTGTCGCTCACACTCATGCAACAGTTTAAAAAATCTTTGTTTTTTGGCCTTTAAGAATGAATGTTTATGATCTAAATTAATACTTAGGATTGTAGTTTTCAATGATCCCGGACAAGAATGTTGTAACCGGATGAGAAAGTAACAAGCAATAGGCTAAAGATGCATAATTCCTTGCTTTTCGCCATGTCGTCAGCCCAATCCGTTCTTTAAAATGTGTCCCTGCCTCATTACACAGGAGCGGCCTATCACAGACTGCATTGCATTTTTATCAGCCGCCTCATTATGTCACTAATTGTTAATTTTAAAACATGAGAATTTGGAATTATTCTAGTTTCGGCAATAGTTTCTCTGAGAGCACTTCGCAATATTGCCAGACAGATACGTTTCAATATTCGATGGATACAAAATTGCTAAAAGTAACTGAATACCTATGTTCCCACTATGTGATAAATCGAGAAGTGTCAAAGTTATATTATACTGTTTTGCATAAAATCTGGTTTTCAACATAACAGTTTCCAGCCCTAGTAATGAAAGATATCCCTCCTGTTACGTTCACACCGCGACAGATATGTTACATCCCTCCTGCTATCTCTTGGCAATATTGTGTGAATACATCAAGGTCGAATACCACACCACCACCTCCACCTAGTGACCAGTGTGGCAGTCATGAAGCACTACGTTGGAGGATCATGTCGTAATGTATAAAATGATGAATAGAATACCTCACCAGAATGTTGTGAGAAATTCTATTTACATACATGTATACTTACGAATAGAATCCAACTAGAACCCTCCCTCCAACCTTCCCTGCAAGTGGAGCCTTGGGAAGGTAAAAAATGAGCAAGGATGCTCTGGTGCCAGTGGCGTTAGTGCTGGGGCGTACGATGCTAGCGCTATGGACCGGCTACCATGCATGGCGTCCTAAATTTTTAATGTGGCCATAGGGTGGTCTCGAGCTTTTTTTGAGGCACAAAAATGCACTAGTTGATCACTTCGTAAGTAACATGTATTAAAGAAATAATCTCACAACATTCTTGTGAGTATATTCCCTGACCACTTATGAATTCGTAAACCTTACAATAAACCGTGCTTTATTCGTGACGGGGCGAGGCGAAGCCCGACCCGTTCTTCAATCATTAACTCCCGAGGACCCCATTATTTGGCATAAACATTGACTTTAAACCATTTTATCTAAAATAAAATAATAACAAATGTAAATTTCTTACTAAACGTAACAAGTTTGTTTGGTTTTTTTACATCCGTACCTCGACATCAATTGGCAACACATTTTATTCTCTTTCTCTCTGTATAATTCAGAAACCACTTGGATGTAGACGGCTCCTCATCTAAGGAAACCAAGAGAATTAGCTCTATGTGATGCAATCCGCTGACACAGAGGCCATCGCATCTTATAGAGGTAACTATTTCCTGGTTTCTTGCCAGATAAAAATTTGCATCTGTTATGTGCTGGTAACACAATCTGGTGATGACAGAATCAATCATTCATTATCTATGTGTGTCATTTTGCCAATCCATTTAAGGATTTATCACTTATCGTTGTAGCACTTGTGAATTTCCTTTTTGGTTTTTAAATCAAGGTTACCTGTTCAATATATCAAGAGTTAATGTGCTGTATTCATCTGTGAATTGAAGAAAGTAATTTTATTCATTTCGAATGCCCCATTATAATCCTGTAATGTTAACATAGTACATGTCAATCACCCAGTATGAAACATATCCATTTGAAAAAAAAGCAAAATTTATTTTTGTTTTTCAACTACAATCAACCAAAGAAGGAAACTAATGATTTGAAATAAAAGCACATGCCCTTAAAGCTTAGTTCACTTTATACTCCTGCTCGTGTTCAGTGTGCCCTAAACTGAAATCAAACGCACCCAAAATTAACTGCATCGCACTACCGCCAAAGTGAAACTAGGATTTGTAGCAAGTTGCATTGAGTTGAGACAAAGTCCTCAATATATCGGCAATTGCAATGCACTGGCAGCGAGTATGAACCGGCTTCTAAAAAGGCACCATATGAATCGTCAGCCTTTTCCTGATTGAATAAGGGGCGCTCCCGTTAAATCCAATAACTTGTGATATGACTTCACTCTTTTTTATTTTTGTACATGGTGTGATACTGCCCTTTGACTAAACCTGGAAAACGGGGCAAAATTATAAACCAACTTGTGACCAGCCATTCATGTAGCAGATATTAGCGTCTTACATTCACCAGTCTGACTCAAAACTTAAAAACAGTCTTAAAAACACCTAACAAATGAAACTTTTCAGTTGACATAATTTTCAACCTAATATTTAAAAAAAAATGTAGTTAAAAAAGGACATTTATCATCCGCGCATGTATTTTGGGTGATTCGGTTGTTTGTCAATGAGCATCGCAAGTTGACGTGCTTCCGATTGATCTATAACTTAGGCATATTTTTTCTTTGTTTTGATGAATTTATTTTTTTTTTTTAAAAAAAAAAAAAAAAAAAAAAAAAATATTTCATTTGGTTACTTCACATCACTTTCTGTGTAGTGCACATACGCACGCATGCTGCATGCACATACGCCCCGCATGCATGCATGCACATACGCCTGCCTACATCATGCACATACGCACCATGCATGCCATGCCATGCACATACGCACGCATGCATGCATGCACACATGCATTGCCATGCACGCACACTTGCGTACACCCACACAGTATACTAGGTGTTGTATATTTTGCATTTTAAATGACCCCCTACATTATGACAAGTCAGTTCAACAAAAGCCAAAATTAGTATTTTAGGTGATTATCTTGCATTGAATAACCGTAAACAAAATCACATAAAGTGAAACTTGAAACTTGCAGTGGTGCCTTAACGCTGGTGTCATACTGCCTTTGTTTCGTGACGGGCGAGGCGAAGCCAAGACCCGTTATTCAAATGTTTAACTCCCGAGGACCACATTATTTGGCATAAACATGGACTTTAAACCATTTATTTAAAATAAAATAATAACAAAAAAATGTAAATTTCTTACTAAAACGTAACAGTTATTTACTCAACTCACATTGCCACATTTTATTCTCTCTCTGTATAATTCAGAAACCGTTGGATGTAGACGGCATTCTCTCTAAGGAGGACCAAGAGAAATTAGCTCAAGTGATGCAATCAGATGACACAGAGGCATCGCATCTTATAGAGGTAACTATTGAGCTGGATTTCTTGCCAGATAAAAATTTCCATCTTATTATGTGCTGGTAACAATATGGTGATGACAGAATCAATCATTCATTATCTATGCCGTAGTCATTTTGCCACAATCCATTTAAGGAATTATCAACTTTGTTGTAAGCCTTGTGAATTTCTTTGTTTTTTTAAATCCGGTTACCATGTTCCAATTATCAAGGAGTTAAATGTGCTGTATATCATCTGTGAATTGAAGAAAGTAGATTTTATTCATTTGAATGCCCCATTTATCCTGTAATGTTACATAGTAAATGTCAATCACACCAGTATGAAAAATAAGCCATTGAAAAAAAAGCAAAATTTATTTTGTTTTTCAACTACAATCAACCAAAGATAGGAAAACTATGATTTGAAATAAAAGAAACAGTGCCCTTAACTTAAGGTTCATTTATACTTCACTGCATCTGTGTTGCAGTTGACCCAAACTGCAATCAACCACCCAAAATACTGCATCGCACTACCACAAAGTGAAACTAGATTTGCAGCAAGTTGCATTGAGTTGAGACAAAGTCATCAATATATCGGCAATGCAATGCACAGTGCAGCGAGGTATGAACAGGCTTTTAAAGGGCACCATATTATCTCCATCCGTTTTCCTGATTGAATAGGGCGCTCCGGTAATCCAATACTTTGTGATATACTTCACTCGTTTGTTTATTTTTTGTACAGTGGTGTGATAATGCCATTGACTAAACCTGAAAAACGGTGCAAAATATAAACAAACTTGTGACAGCCAATTCATGCAGCAGATATTAGCGTCTTAACACTCGCCAATCTGACTCAAAACTTAAAAACATGCTTAAAAACATAACAAATGAAACTATTTCAGTTGACATATTTTAACCCTAATATTTAAAAAAAAATGTAGCAAAACAAAGGACTATTTACCATCCGCGCATGTATTTTGGGTGATTCGGTTTGTTGTCAATGGCATCAGCGGAAGTGACGTGCTTCCGGAGTGATCTATAACTTAGGCATATTTTTCTTTGTTTTGATGAATTTATTTTTTTTTCTTTTGAAAGAAATCCAGAAAAATATTTCATTTGGTTACTCACATCACTTTCTGTGTAGTGCACATACGCACGCATGCATGCATGCACATACGCACGCATGCATGCATGTCAAATACGCACGCAATACATGCATGTCACCTACGCACGCATGCATGCATTCAATGCACACTACGCACGCCTGCATTGCATTCACACCTTGCATGCATGCCCCGCACACTTGCGTACACACACACAGTATACTATGGGGTTGGTATATTTTGCATTTAAATACACCCCTACATTATGACAAGTCCAGTTCAAGCAAAAATTTAGTATTTTAGGTGATTATCTTCAATTGAATAAACATAAACAAAATAAACATAAAAGTGAAAGTTTGAAACCTTGCAGTGGGCCTTTAACAGCTGGTGTCATACTGCCTTTGTTTGTGTTTAGGTTGGTGATGATAAAGAACGAGTACCCGTCACAAAGCCATTAGACAGCGTGTATCCCAACAGGAGAGTGCTAACCATTACACAGATCAGGCAAAAAAGGGCATCAAGCGGTCAATGCAAAACAAGGAGGTAAGTTGACAGTGGGGTAGTGCTATCATGATAACCATCTGGGTAAACTGAACAATTTCATGGTATATTTTCATCTGGCCAGAAGTAAGGAGTGATGCAATAGCTTTCACACGACGTAGTTTTCAATGTCCGCATGCGTATTCATCAGCTGTAAAGCACGAGCCTGTCAAAGTCAGCGTGTGCAGCACACAATGCGATATAGCAGCATGAAAGTGATGAGTTGAGTCCGGACAAAGTAATATGGTTTGGCGTTATCGAAGCTTGCAAGCGTGAGCATCAAAGTCAGCTTGCACTGCAGTGCGAAAGTGATGACATCACTCCTTGTTTGGGTTCCAGATAACGTATAGTGTTTGGTTGGCCTCAGCGACGTAAATATAACCCGACCCGAAGATTCTCCCGCAACAGCGTAACCAAAATCAAAATCGAGGTGCCCAAAAGTATTATATGAGCATACGCACTTCATTATCATAGTTTTTGGGCACCACATATTTGTTTACGTACGTCGTAATTTGGAAAATCTTAGGCATATTTATAGCACGCGTATTTACGTTCGTCATACTTGAGCGAGTGAAAAACAATAACAACTGAAGCCACATGCTATCACTCGAGATCCAAGTATCTCTTTTCCTACGCAAAATTAACAGGGGTCAGCGGGATACTTTTTGTTGCATCAGGAATGAAGGAATCTTTTTTATATCATGGTTTCTTCCTCGATTGATTTTCGCATATTCTGCAGAAAAATGGGGCGATCAGACAATGGAACACTGGGGAAATGCAACATGATAACATAACACGTGACGCACAGATTTTTATATGCGTGTGATTGCGCACCACGTGACGACGCGCCGAGTGCTTGCGCAACCCCGACCACGGCGCGCTGAGTGTGAGAGAAGCGGTTACGGGCTTGGGGACTAGTCCATATACACAGCGATTCACTTCACTTCTCCCTCTTTATTAGTTCCATAGGTTGCCCTAATGCCGTTACTTGGTCAATCCATCTAGACTTTGGTCTGCCCTTACCCTCTTCTCCCGTCAACATAACCTAACATGCCTGTAGACGACCACAATATACCACGCCACGGAGGCTAGAAATTCACTAAGTCCCAATCAATGTGATAGGTCATCATAAGAACACCCATTGGGCACAAAATCGCTGGCCCGGGCCCCCCGGGGGGTCACGTTTCTTGAAACATGTACAACCATCCCGATACTTGCCTTTCAAAAGCACCCTGAACAAGGATTTAATCTCAGTGAAAATCTAAACAGGTTACCCATCCACATTTTATTACCTAACAGGATTTAGTCATCTCCTGATTGATATACCCTAAGCAAGGACTCCTCTTTTTCTTTTACAACACCCTACATTTATTGACGTCATGTGACATGTTTATCTCCCCGGGATTTCTCAAAAATCCCCTCAGTAAACATGAAACCCTGGCACTACGTAATGCATGCGTACTAACTGAGATGCGTAAATCATTGACATTTGGGCAGTTTATTTCAAGTTATTTCGGCACGGTGGTGAATTTGTCCAAAAGTTATTCCCAGGTTGCCCGCCAGGTCGGGGCTTATTCCCACTTTCCTCTGTGTTATGAGTCACATTAATCTTAATTATTCACTGGAATTATCATACAACAGTAGTCAGGCCCTACCCAGCCATCTACGATAGGGGGTTTGATTTGTTAGTGACCAAAATGGTCGCGGAGCGCCCATGTCGCCGCGTGATCGTCTCAGGGGGATTCCGAGGGGGATGTGCCCCCTCTGAAAATCTGGGAAATTTTGTAAAATGAAAAGCCAAATGGATGCATCTGGTGCATCATTTTCAAATTAATGCTAACTAGTTTTGACTAATTTTCGTTTCTAGCCTATATCTCATTTCTCATGAGGTGAGCGCTAAAATCTTGAACTATGACCCGGGTAGGAACTCACACTTTCAAGTTTTCTCGGCTCCAGGCAAAACCGCTGTCAATTATCGATAATTGGCGATATTGCAGAAAATATTGCGCCCAAAGTATACGCTCGTTGGTGATTCTCTCATCCTCAAGCCTGGTCCTCAATTTCGTCCCCTTCATCCTCAATGGTGTTTAAATGACGGGAATCAAGTTTCGCGCACAATTAGTTGTAATCATTTTGAGCGAAATCGTGATGGGAAGCAATTTCACGCTGTTTGGGCGCTGCGTTTGCAAAGCTTGGCTGACTTCGAATCATTCATATTCATATTTCGATTTCTCCGGCGATTTTCTGGGGGATTTATTTATCTATTTAGGCCTAATTATTTTCAGGTAAATTTCTACAAGTTTTATTATTCTCTCGTCGTCACGATTTATATACCCTTTTCGGGTTTGAGTGTTGTAATTTTGATACCCTTTTTTCAAATTTTTCAGGTTTTTGACACCCTAAACGCGATACGCGCGTATCGCCCTACCTGTGAAAAACATACCCTTTTTACGCGTTTTTTTTATTGCGGATGGTGTACATGTTTCAATGTAAGTGACCCCCCCGGGGCCGGGCCAGCAACACCCTCGTGGCTTGCCCTCACTGGTCATGGGACCGGGGCCATTCCCTTCCTCCTGAGAGATGAGAGCCTTGTTAGGGATAAATTGAACATCAACCCTTTCTACGTCATTGCCTTGGCATCTAGAAATGTTCCCCAAGAATCTCAGCATCTGGATGTTAAAATATCTGTCCATATAGATGTCAGTTGGTTACTGTAATCTCTTTCAAAATACTGGTGTTGGCCTTTTCTGGGTCCAGTGGATGTGTAGCATATGCCTTCAGGGGGTCTGGTTAATGCAGTGGGTCTTCCGGCAGTTCCCACCACTGTGGTCCCAGGTTCGACCCTTGGTCGGGCCTGCGATTTCATGTGTGTTTGGTTTCCAGTCCATACTCGGCCTCGCAGGTTTTCTCTGGGTACTCTGATTTCTTCCTAATATGACACAAAAGTGTTGATGTGTCATCAAATACTAATACCTCCTCCTCCTCCTCCAGCACCGTATCTCAAAAGCATGAACTCGGTTGGCTACAATCAGCATTAGTCGGCATCCAAGTGTTGCATGCATACATAGTAACAGGGATGATAATATTAGTTATTAGGTGAGTTTAGGGGTGATATGGATTATATCTAGTTGAGGAGTCTGTATCAGGCTAGGGTGCAGCCTGAGGCCAGATACAGAATCCGAGACTAGATATAATCCGTGTCACCTCAAAACTCGCCTAATAACGATTTTATCATACCCAAGCAGAACAAAATAAGCACAAACATATGGCTTAAAGAAAATTATAAGGGTGATTCACAAACAAACAATACTTTACGGTAAATTGACTGTAGGCCTATTGTTTTAAATGAGTGCAAGGGTGACGAATTTTCAGCGACAAGAATCTGAAAATAAACGGCCCTAAAAATCATCTTTTTCTGATTCACAAACTATAAATTATTGATCTATTTTAAAGTCTTTTAGTGTATGTGAGAGCGATTATGCTGAAATCTTGTTCCAACTCGGTTCAACATTGCTAAAAATCGCGAAAATAGAGCAGTGATTTACGTCAAAAATGAACGCCAAATTTTCAGATTTTTGTTGTCATGATGCATGGTCACGCATGCGCAGTTCCCAACTGACATGATACGAGCGTGTAGACGCACTCCGAGGGGATGATACGAGATATATCTAGTCGGTAAATTCCGGCGATTATCCAATGAAAACCGAGGGATCTGCTTGATGGTATGATAAAAGCTTGTAAAAGTGGTCTAAGTGCTTCTAGTGATTTTCATATCAGCCATATTTTAGAAAGGTTTATCGAGCTGATCGAACCATAGCCAAATGGCAGTGAATTTCATGTCCATAATCTAGCTCCCTCCTTGCTTATTAATTGGGGGTGTTTACAGATTTTTTTTAAAAAATGGACTTAATAATAGCTTTACCTTATTCAAAGTATAATTGACATATGCCCTGTATGGGTATCACATATATCGCAGGCCATGAAAGTCGAGTTATCCATCCTCCTAGGTACACAGTAAGTACCTAAACCGCAGTGCACCACAAAGGGAGTACCTTTCAAAGTTTTTCTCGTACAACTGAAAATGAGCTTCAACCAAATATTATTATAGTCATAACTCTATCCATTTATTTAACATTATTGTCGCATATGTTTTAGGTTTTTACATGAAAAAGGCATAGATAGAAATTTTTGTGGTGCTCATGCCAAACAGATGATGGTAGCCAAGCGTCATTCAATGTAGCAACTCACCAAAAATATCAAAACAATTTTACAGCGATACGTAGTGCAAAACACAAACCGATTTAGATGCTTTGATGCGGGTCTGTCATGGGTGTTCCCATGACCCACATACGACCCTGTCCTTGTTTGTTATTCATACAAAAAAAAATCAGAAATAATCTTTAGAGTGGAGTTGATTCTTCAGCTCCATTGTTTTGATAATTAGAAAATATTCTTTGATAACACATGAAAAATGCAGAATTTTTCGTCAAGATTTTGCTTTTACGTGTTAAACCAATGGCGACGTCTAAAATTGTGATTTCTTGGCCGCCCTCCTCTGAATCCAAACTTGGAATGTTTGGTGCCCTCTGTTGGTCAGTCTTTAGTCATCTTGGGAAAAAATCCAACTGTAGTTCCAGTTCTAGTACAATGATATCTCCGTCTTAACTCACCTTCCACTTGGCATTTTTTCGGCACAGATTTTGAAAGTACACAGCTGTGTTGTTGCCCATGAATTTTCGTACTATTTGTTAGTGCTCAGAAAGCAATGTGTTTATGCCAAGTAGAAGGTGGATTGAACTGCGACAGTGATGTCATTACACTGACCTAATTATGAAGTGGATTTTTCTGCTGGTTTTGCTTACAAATTGTTCAAAACCTACACTCCAAAATATTTTCAAATATTAGAAAACTACTGGATGATGTATGTTTTATTATGTCTATTTGCTTTAAAACTAGACAGTGTGGGCACTTGATCATTGAATTTCAGTCTAGCATAATTATCACTGCCTGCATCACCGCATGGAAATAGTGATTACAGTTTCGGTCTAAAAACAAATGTTGGACTGAAAGTGGCCAGTAAAAATGTGGTATTTAGATTTATTTCACACATCTGTTGTAAACTCTTTAAGGACTATGAAGCTATGTATTGTATGCTTGTTTCAAAATAGCCTATTATTCTGTAAACAATTTTATGCAGTAAAATTCCTTTAAATTTTAAAATCTTGGGCACTTAAATTGAGTTTTACATTAACATTAGTGCATTCTCTTGCCACTTCTAAACCAACTCTTAATTATCATATAACGCTATGGTATGACACTATCAAACAACTGGACAGTGAAAAATCAATTATCCGGTCCGCTAGGGTAATTCTCTGGTTGTCGGAAAATGATGGACTGTCCTATAAACCCAGACGATATGCCCGACATAAAAAGTACACTTCAACATTCTAATCAATCTATCTGTAGTTTAACATAAAAAGATTGTGCAATTCTTTTAAAAAATAGGGTTGGTATTTCTTTAATACACAAAACACTTTTCAGAATTTGGTGAGGTTGGGTTACAACAATACAACCATTTTTAGGCCTTAGATCAAGTCAAGCTGTAATTTTATCTCAACTCTCATTAACATCATGAGTCACTCATTCTAGGAATAGTTACAGAAATCCGCCATGTTGCTAATACTGTACAGATGCTGGTGCTATGTTTATTTGATGTACACTGGCTATACCATGTTTCTTAAAATATGAATATAGGTCATGTGTGCAACCCGATCTTTCCTGCAATCTAAGAAGTACTAATCTGTGATATGAGTACACACAACATGACCAGTTTACCCTATTAAAAGATAACCCACAGTGAATTTGAAAGTCCCGAACTTAATGGAAAGGTCTATTCCTGAACAGAACCTGAAGGTTCAATTTCAAGGTTTGTAAGGGCATACTGAAGTTTACTTTATATTTCTTTCATGTCCTATGTACACTTTGATTGCACCTTAAAAATAAAATTTTAATTAGGATTAACTGAATTTAAGCGAATGTGTCTCTCGGATCAGATTTTTGGGGAATGATGTAGAGGTTCCGCACTGTCAACTAAATGGCAATGAGCATATATAATCAGTGCTTTAGTAGCTAAAATGCATAAATACATAAAGAATTTTTAACTTGAAAGCTATAACTATTCCAACTATTCAACAATTTCAAGTATTTGCTTGAACATTACAGCTTCCCTCGCCTCACTATATTGGAAATTGGGTCAGCTAGAACGGGATCTCCAAACATATTTTAGGCCTTAAAATGCAAGTCATTTGTCAGCCTTCTGGAGATATGAGAATCAAATAGTAACCCTAGACTTAGGCTAGTGTTATGTTGTATTGTATCATACTAAACTGTAGAATTCTAATTGAAGAGGCTGGCGTTAAAACCTAAAAAGGTTGAAAAATAGTGCATTCATCCAATACCCATTTTGCGCATCAATAGTTTGGGTGTATTTTCATCGAAGATGGTTATAAATTGGGGTGGATAAAAGCCACACATTGCCAAGTTACTCAAGCATATGTGCAACAAGCAAATGCTGGCAGAATAACCACAGTCATCACAGAGTTTGGTGTTGTCTCATGTAGAAGGAAAAAGTCCACTGGTTCCATATTTTAAGAATTAAGAAATGGTATTATGACTACTAGGAAATGCATTTACATTTCCAAGCATCTAGGAAACAAAATTTTATTGGATGACAGCCCACCCATCACAGTGGTTAAACTTCTCAGTCATTGAAATGTAATGGATGATCTGACCCACTGGTCTGAGAGTTACCATTATGTGTACAATGCCCAGAACAACAACAAAGCGTTCATTTAAAACCGGTTTCCTGTGAGTTGAAGTTTGTAATCTCGTTGCAATGGGCTGTGGTTACAAATATTAGGATCTTATTTCAATTGATAAACTTACCCACATTGTTCCACATTGACGAACAGTCATTAAACAAACTCAGACTGTATAAATTAAACCAAAATGAAATACTAACACTTTAACGAGATATTTTGTGAAGGGATGAACCGGCTTATTTCTTGAAAAACTGGCAATTGCCAAGTCACAATGTGTAAAATGCTGGGGTGGGAGGGAGCCTACCTATGAAATTGGATATGGTGTAAGGCTGCCATTTAACAAACCCAGGGCCATTCGTGACAGGGACTGAAAGAAATAGTGGTCTTGGTGTTTCCAAAATTAAAGGTTGTGCATGCGTATGGTTTGATGCATGACATATATACTGTGGGTATATAATCTCTCTAATAGTTATACGAGAGGGGTTTCCTTGCTCTCAAGTATTTACACTAAACTATTAAGTACTAACATCCTCGCTAAGGATGGTTGTCTTTTAAAAGAATATTCTTTTTATTTATTTACAACGCGTTTGAATCAGCGGCACACACCGATATGGTGGTGCAATAATTACAGTAAATAAAGAGAAATATATCTGAAGTACATTTACGTTACAGTGAGTGGATAGGGTTACAACATCTACGCACTCTAAGCACACACACACACACACACACATACATACACACACGACACACACACGCACCGCCACACACACACCCACCACACACACATAAATACACACACAATGTTCATATGCATCAATACTGCACGTACGCACACTACAACACATTTATAAAAGGGCACGTATATTTACATAACATGATCAATTATATAAAGTACGGGTTACAGTGTATTACAATATAAATAATTATATTTGCTTTAGCAAGCAGGATGCATGGGTTAGGTATTGTTATCACATAATATCTTATTCTTAAAGACCACGCATCAGTTAGAAAACTCTTTGCAACAGCGTTCAAGAACAAAGCCAGTTCATAGTTTCTTGAAAATGTGTCTAGAGGAGATGGTGCATAAGGTCAGTACACCTGCTTTGAAAAATATCCCAGATTACATTCACCCTTCATGTGAATTCGTCCTCGAGTTGTTAAATATGTTTTTGTGTAGTTATTAGTTGTATGCATGCAAACATGAAATGGTCCTGTTTAAGGATGATAGGAGTTACATATTGTACATATACCAGTGTGGTGTTCATTCCAGCTCTCTTTCTTCCTCAAGATAAGTGTATTTGTAAGTGCCTTTAAACTTAATGGTACCCCTGACAAAAGTTAGTCGTCAAGTAAGTACGGTTCTAGTGATGGTGTATCTTTATGTTTAGAGTAGTGGGGTAGAGATGACTTATTTAATACCTAGTTTTCCAATCATTTTTGTCTGTCTGATGTATGAAGTGACGTCTGAACCACCCAGCGCCACCTTTCAGTTGCAGTGCACTTGTGCTTGCTTAATACGCACACGCTGAAAGTCGGTACATTGTATATGCCTGCTTCCCTACTTCGTACTTAAAGCTGGACAGGGTATAGGCATCTGGTATTATAGGTGCAGGGAAACAAATTTTAAGTTACCCATCAGCTTGCTGATCCAGTTTGTGTTTTTCAGTCATCCTTTTATTATTTTTAAAACACTATCAGTGATTTATCCGAAAAATTGGAAATTTGCAGTGGAATGGTTTAAACGTGAAGAAGAGCACTGTTAGATTCTCATAAGTTAATTTTCCACGTGAAGAATTAACGAAAAGGAAGAGAAAACGGGCAGTGTTCAAAGAGTACAATTCCATTCAATACGTGTTGTAGAAAGTGTCCGTTCGGACAATTATGACTAAAATAACCGATTTTGTCTTTATTAGGCTGCGTTTGGCCGTATCACTTGCAGGGTATATTAGAATACCAATACTAGTCCAGACATGCAAAAATCTGATTTTTGATGATTTTTTTGTTTACCTGATTTATCAAATCACTGATAGTGTCTTTAAGTAGTTTGAGTTTTTGAAATATATGGAGGAAATAAAATAAATAATCAAATGCACAAACTCTCAACAAATGCTCTTTGTTTTGCAAAAGGGGCATATTTTCCTCAGGTGTGGACAGAAGGCATTTAGTTTTAGGTTGGTAAATTTGTAAACATTCTATCTTAAAGGGGGATGGCCCAATTTAAGGATATGAAGTTTTCATCTTGATAGATTGGCCTTCACCTCAAAACCCCATCTGTAAAGTTTCGCACCGATATTTCAATCCGTTTTGATGTGAGAGCTAAAAGTGTGATTTTGTCAGCCCCATAGAATACTGTGTAAAATTAATATTGGTCGACCAAAATGGGGCACATTTTTCGCTCTTAACTTCCAAAACAAATATCATTTTGCCCTAAGATTTCACAGGGTAAATGAGAAAAATAATAGTTTTCTTCTGATACCAAAATGTTGACCACTTTCAGTAAAATCTGGGGCTTCTGCGGATGAAGGTATTTATCGATCGACCATGGACCTTTAAGTTCAATGTTTGTCACAAAGGATGCACAATACATATATTTCACACACTTTCATAATTAATATTCCCCATGAAACCAATGATGAAACATCAATAAAAAATGAAGTATGAAAAGTTTCTGCATCCATTTGAAAAGTCTTTAACAGGAAACTTAACATTTATTTTCACTGGCTGTATGTGTCAGTAAATTGTTAGGATTAGCAGGGTGCATTAAGAGTCATTCAACAACTCACCGTATCTTCTTGTACAGTAGCGTACCATTGTTGATTCTTTATCAACCCATAGTTGATATGCAAATTAGCGCGTTACACCCGGCGCAGTGTTCACGGAAGTGCGTTTACGCGGTACGCTTAAGTCGACGCACTGTTTATCACATTTTGGAACTCTGAGTACGCGCTAAGACACCAGGTGCAAACTGCAAAGCAACAAACTTGCCAAAACTATTGCTTTGCTTTCACAACTGTCATGCTTTGCTAAAATAGTTTTCAGGAAAGATTTGACCGTGAAACTGGGAACATTTTAGCATTATAGTGAGAATAATTATGTTCCTCTATACACGAGATATTAATAAGTTAATAATTTCACACCTGTAGCTAGTGTACATCCCAAGGTTATATTTGGTGCATTTACACCTGATGCAGCACCTCCTGGGATACAAAATGCAGCTAATGTACCCCTGTGATGCACCCCTGGTGGGGGTGTATTTGGTGCAAATGCAGTTCCCCACCAGGCACACCAAATATGCATTTGAACCTGATGCAGCACCTCTGGATACAAAATCATGCACCTAATGTACTCCCTGGGATGCACCCACAGGAATGCATCAAGTATATTTGCATCTCCCCACCAGGTACACCAAATATTGCCTGTTTGGAAAATGAGTAGAAATAGCCCAAATGTGGACTGAATTTAGTCACAGAAGACTTAGTCCTCAGCCCAAATGTGGACTGAATTTAGTCACAGAAGACTTAGTCCTCATTTTTGTGTCGCCTGCTTTAAGGCAGAAGGACACATAGGGATCACTTTGTTGTGTCACCTGCCTTAAGGCAGGAAGACACATAGGGATCACTTGTCCACTGTAGTTGTTGATGTCTGTTGTTGTTGTTGATGTGAAAAAGGGTTAACATTTGCCTGTAATATCCACATACTTTGATGGATTTAAACCAAACTTGGGTCACAGGTGCAACATGGCATTCCCCATTTGTTGATGAGGTCAAAGGTCACATACCAAGGTCAAATGTCATGTGAGGTCAAGTTGTAAAATAGGCTGACAATGTAAAATTGACCTCATTTGAAAAGTTGGAACTAAACTTTGTTTACAGAGTTTACATGCAAACCCTCATTTGTTTGAGGTCAAAGGTCACATATCAAGGTCAATGGTCATGCGAGACCTATCATTCACAAACCGCGACAGCAAGCAACACAAGCGGTCCGAGGACCATGTATTTTTAACATCACAAATAGTTAGCACAAGCTATATTCTTGTGGTTCACGGGAGAGAATTTGTCCCTCCCCTACCAGGTGCATGATCCAAGCTGAATGTTCCAAGTGTCGACAACTTGTCATGAATCATGTACTTTTTTGGACTGGCAAGTATTTGATACATTCTAACATTTGTTGTTTCCTTGTTGCTGGTTTCTTAAAATGGAATCCTGTTTTCCTGCAGTCTTGAAAATTAATTTGGGTATTTAGTTCATTTACAGAATTTAATTTTTGTTGTACTTTTTTTTTAGCATACAATGTACTTGGGATAGAGGGTACACAATGCATACTGCAAAATTTAAAGCATTGTGTTACTAAATTCACAATTTTTCAATATATGCACTCCGAATTTTTCTTTGCAAAAATATTGAATCCCTGAGGGCATGGGAAACATTGCTAGGACTTTGTAGGGAATGATTTTGCATATTTCCCATGAACTTTCTGATATATATATACACAAAATTTGGATTTTTTAAAAACTTGTTAAGATTACATCTGGGTCCATTCCTTCTTTTTGGTCTAAATTGAAGGGGTTTTAGTAACCAGAAGAGACAAGACATAGACCCACTTGGTGTTAACACACCAATGTGAACTCGCGCACAGGCTTGATGTACAATAAACCCGACACTACAACTGAAGCATTTAAAGAAGAAACAACCAAGTATCTAAAAAAACCAACCCTCCAGCATCTAACGTCTAGCGCACTCACTAACCTCTGCGTTTGACCTCTGCTGTCGAGGAGCTGCAGAGTAAATCTGTCAAAGTCAAAGTGATGTTGGTTCATTTTGATCAGTTGCTATATTGAAAGAGTTTTGGCTGCCATCGTCTGAGCCCATAGACAATGTTGAGGTATAGCGCCACCAACCTGGCCACCAAGCCTTGTTCAAATCAACATGTTATTAAGTCTTAATATGCTATCGTTCTCAAAAAAGGAGTAACATTGAAATCCTATTCATAATTATTGGTCAAATCAGTGATTGTATATTGTGTATTTATATTTCGAGCAGTATGCCACAAATGTATGTATCTGAAAACATCTCAAATATGTTAATATCTCAGCCTCGTTCGCAACATTGGAAAATCGCAGGTGTCTCTCTGGAAGTAATCTCTTATAGCTCGTGCCCAGAAGGGCGCGAGCAATAAATGTGCATGTGCATCTTATTCGCTAAACCTACCTCAAACAGCCAGGGGCAGAAATTGGTGGGGGTGCACCTATTTTGTGCAGGTGCTCTGTAGATGTAGAAAAATGACTTTTTGCCGCACAGGATGCCGGGTGCCCTGTAGATTTCGAAGAATGACGGCACAGGGCATTGGGCACCGTGTAGATGTAGAAGCCCTAGAAGACTTACTTTTTGTGGGTGCCCTGACTGACATTGTTACCCCCACTCCCCGCTTGTCAGAAATTTGAACCATCTGCCAAAATAAAATTGCGCTCGCCGGAATATTTGGCACTCCCTCTATTGAGAATTCTGGATCCGCCTCTGACAGCGGTGATGCCACAAGGATTGCCTAGCCCCCAACTTTGAGTCTCTCTCCCCCAGTTTCCCTGTAAAATAAGAACAAATTCCAAAATTATCACTTTTGGGACAAATTGTGCAAATTTCATTTTGCACCCCAAGTCACTGTGCCCCTCTCCTATTTCCCCTTGTAAAAAAAGTTCAGGTGCTACCACTGCCCTCAAAATGGACTGAGGTAAACGATTGGGGAAACGTCTGTGTTTTTTTGTGTCGCCTGCCCTATAGAGCAGCTGAAGACACATAGGGCTCCTTTGTCCCTGTTGTTGAGTCTTTTTGTTGTTGTTTGATGTCTGTTTGTTGTGGAAAAGGGGGTACATTTGCCTGTAATATCCACAACTTTGATGTTTAAACCAACTTATTTCACATTTGCACTTGCAACCCTCATTTGTTGATTGAGGTCAAAGTCACATTGCCAAGGTCAATGTCATGTGAGGTTTTTGGGCAAGTTGCAACTTTAAAGAGAAAATGTAAAATGACCTCATTTGAAAAGTTTTGTTTTCAAATGGAATCAAACTGGGTTTATGGAGTTTACATACAAACACTCATTTGTTTATGAGGTCAAAGGTCACATATCAAGGTCAAAGGTCATGTGAGGTCAAGTTGTAAAATAGGCTGAAAATGTAAAATTGACCTTATTTGAAAAGTTGAAGTTCAATTGGAACCAAACTTGAATCATAGGTGCAACATGGGATCCCTCATTTATTGATGAGGTCGAAGGTCACATAGCAAGGTGAAAGGTCATGTGAGGTCAAGTTGCAAGATAGGCTGAAAATGTAAAATTGACCTCATTTGAAAAGTTGAAGTTCAATTGGAATCAAACTTGATTTTATGGAGTTTACATGTAAACCCTAATTTGTTTATGAGGTCAAAGGTCACATATCAAGATAAAAAGTTGTATTAGGCATATCATTCACAAACCGCATCATTGATATTATAAGGTCAGGTTTTCTTTGAGGGCCTGCTACTGGTATCCTGGTAACCAGTACTACCTGTCCCAGGGCCGAGTTGTCGGCAGCTAAACCGTCACCCCATCGGGTTTCTAAGGAAATCTGATGAGGAGGGTAGCTGGTTACCCTGGTAAAATGAAAAAGAAGATCTACCTACAAGAGCGTCAACTCTGGAGAGCTAATGGCGGCCATCCAGCACATGCTGCCTTGCATGGTGGGCATGGTTGCCCAAAGGTTAGGCCCATCGCAAAAAAAATGGATTGACGTCAGAAAGGGCATCCGGTCAATTATTTTTTGCTCCAATAAATCCTCACACAGCAGTATTGCTAAGTGAGGTGTATCTGGCCACCCCCGTTACCGGGGACAAAACCGGATTTAAAATTTTGTTTAACTAAAGCTAAAAACTCCCATTGGCTATCTGAAGTAGTCAGCAAAGTTTTCGAAGTATGAAGGAGCCTGCAAGCCATGTCATTGATGGTGATTCATTCACGGTCATTTATCTTTTGGAGGTGAAATCTAAGACCACTTTTCGCATATGTCGACCCAAAAATCTTTTGGCTGGTCCCATAAGTTAAATAAGATTTAAAATGGAGTGTGTATTATCTACTGAGGGTGGGAGAAAATCAAGACCATAGTTTTTGGGTAGACAAAAGGGGTCATGCACTTCTCAATAATTAATGAAAAGGATTTTAACATATAGTCACCAAAAAGTACCAATCTATTAAAGGGATTAGCAGCAGCAAAATGCGATAGATCGAAAAAATGTGGAATGCATTTTTTAACTATAAATCCAGGGATAGGTCTGTACCTTCCATATATGGCTTTAATGTAGAAAAAACACCAATAGTGAAATATTGAGGAAATTCGTCATACCATGAGCCTGCAAAGCCATGTCCATGAATGGTGGATATCATTCTATTGCTGACAATTTTAACACTCAAAAAATTATGGTCACTCTCAAAAAGCTGTTACCTAAAAAGCATCATTACTTCCCATTCTGTGTAAACTGAGATGGTTTCAAATCTTCAGCTAAAGATACTACCAATGCTTTTAATAACTAATTCACTTCTATTGGTTCTTCTCTTGCAAGATACGTTGATGATGCTCATAAGGCAGATAGCACATCACCTACAAATACTTTTAATCCTACTTGTGATTCTATTTTCAGTTTCAGTCAGTTTCTCCCAAAGTTTGTTTATAAGCAAATATGTGATGTCTAATAATTAGTCTCCAGGATTTGATGCTCTCAGTGTAAAACTTCTAAAGCTTGCTGCTCCTTATATAAGCAAGTCTCTGCTTTTATTTGCAACTTTCCCTTACTACAAACCTCGGTTTTTCCGCAGAATGGAAAAAAGCCAAAGTTACCCCTATATTAAAAACTGTGACAAGTCTGATGTGGGGAACTATCGACTATTTCCGTTCTGCCACTTATTTCTAAAATCATGGGAAGAGCTGTTCACAATCAATTGTATTAGTACTTTGTTGACAATGGCCTTCTCTCTGATACCAATCAGTTTTCGTGCTATCATATCCTGCTAACTACTTTGCTTGATGTACATTATTTTAATTTGAAAATATGGATGAGGGTCGTGCAACAGGTGCAATTTTTCCTTGACCTCAGAAAGGGTTTTTGACGTGTAACCATTCTCTTACCTCATGATAACACCTTTCCACAAAATGGTATACTGGTCCTTGCACTTACATGGTTTCGATCCTATCTCAAGTGACAGAACTCAGGCAGTCAACATTAATTCTAATCTTTCTGATTTCAAACATATCAACAATTGAATTCCCCAAGGCTCTATACTTGGCCCTCTTCTTTTTATCATTTTTGTCATAATCTTTGATAGTGTTACTTAATGTACTAGTATGCTGATTTATCCGAACACTTCTTTGTACTTCAGACCATCCCACACCCTCTTGAATTTGAACTTCAATCAACTTAAAATCAAAATTTCTCATGGTTTGATGATAACAACCTCACTTTGACTGCCAAGAAGACCAAGTTTATGTTTTGGTACATGTCATGTTCTCAATAATTTTTCAAATGTTTCCTGCAACTGTCAATAATGATACTTATTGAACTGGTTTGACCAGTTTAAATATCTTGGTGTAATTTTTATCCTCTGATGTCCTGTGTGATCATATCAATCAAATTCTGCAGTATTTCGAAAGTTGTGGTGTATTACGAAGATTAAAATTATTATTCCACAGATACTCGTGTTCTTCTTGCAAATTCATTGGTCTGACCCATTTTGACTATTTGGCAGCCCTGTCCTGGTCTAACTGTACTACCGATCTTATGAATACCCTGCAACTTCTTCAAATAGATTAGCTCGCATAATTTTATCAGCGACATTAGAACTCCTGTTTAAAGACTTGATTTGTACACTGCCAGTGTAACAACTTAATGATCGGTTGTATAACCATATGCTATGCTTAGTTTTAATGCTTCTAAGGTCTTGCCCCAGGTTACCTTGCCTCTCAGTTCACTTTCTGCACGCAGTTCATTTTAGGGTACCAGAATCAACCACAAACTCTTTGTATGAACCACCCTGGAACCTAAATGCAGGGAACGTACGTTCCATATGAGAGCAACCAATATATGGAACAGCCTTCTTCTGAATATCCGCTGAACTATTATACAATGAGTCTATCTCGGCTTAAAGCACTACATTGTAATCCCCACATCCATACATTGTAATTTTGTACTACTGTAGTTGTCTATAATTTTCATTATACTCATTCTTATTATTTTGTTCTGTGTTTTGTATTTTTTATCTTTATGTTATATCTGTATACATAATTCATTCTGTACAATGTGTATATAGTCAGGGCCTCCTTTAAATCAATGCACTTGGTCACTGAAGGGCTACCCTGCCTAAATAAAGTTTAATAAAATAAACATCTCCCGCAAATAGCTATACACCGTTGGCATCTTAATTTACACTAAAACAGCTGATTGTGGGTTACACAGTAAGAATAACAAGAGCATAATTTTTGTATTTGAGGTCAAACGTACAGAACCAGGTACCAAAAATCACGCTTAAATATCCTGGATTTCACAGGGAAAGGTTTTTTGATCTCAATAGGAATTTTGATACGCACGTATAGAAATTTAAGAATCATATAAAAAGTTATACTGCCGGTCCTTTATCCAGATTTAAGTCCAACCACTTGCAGGTTTTGTTAGCACGTCCATGCCAGATAACAAAATAGCTGAAATTGGATTTTGATGATTTTTTCGATGTTTCGGACAGCAAAGTCAAAAAACTTTGTGGGGGGGCTTATCCCTTTAAAATACTACTTAATTATTATTAGAAGGTGCTGTTGTTTAGGGTGTTACATTGCTACCTATAATGACATGTCATTTGCATGCAGAACCCGTTGATTGTAATTATTGATGTGGCATAGTCCAAGGCTCACTTTTCTGAAACCCCAGTATGAATGTTCCACGTTTGGTACAGGACTTATGTGGACATCTTGGATAAAAGAATCACTTGTGAGATTTTTGTGAACTCCATTTGGGAACTTTGGTCTGTTGGATGCCCAACTGTAAAAAGAGCAGATTTGGCACTACATTAATCAAAGTGCCTATCGTACCAAAGTGGCAAAGAAATCCTCACATTACTAATTTTGTGGCTATGCAAAATTCTGTATTGTAGTTAAACGGAGACGAAGCAGATGGCCTAAGGGACGTCCTGATTACTGCAAATTTGTGCTGTACAAAGAAACATTGACCTGAATGAAGCCCTGGACTCATAGCCGATATCTACAGTACGTTATAACTACTTTTACCTTCCTCGAGTTAGCGACGTCAGTATGTTATAATAGTCGCAGCATTAAATGGGGGCATACCCATGCGCGCATAAAAAGGAAAATGGCACACCTCAAAACATCCATCTTACGCTAATGTCACCGCACGCGGGGAAGATCATAGACCATATCTTGTATTGGTGGCTGTTCCTTGATTCTCTTTAAAACCCCCTGGAAACTATCTGCAATTTATCATCATCTAAGCACTACTTTGATGTTTTTATTTGGCAGGTATATCATATAATGACCTATCAGATATTCCGTAATATGTTGGTATGGTTTACACAGAGATATAGGTGTATGGGGTTGGTGTATGCGAAGGTGGCTGTGACAGCTAGAGTGGAGTCTGGGTGGTGAATTTTAGGGAATGTGGGGAGGTTGTTGCAAGGGAAAAGATATCCTCGATGAAAGGAATGGTGTATTCAGATTGTTTTGAGATCAGTATGCTTGAATGGGGAGACGTGGTGTCTGAGTGAAAATGAGATGGGGATATTGAGGAGGACAGAGAGAGTATGATGAGAGCGATGTGTGGTGGTTACTTGATTGACAGATGAAAACTGAAGGACTTGATGCGGTGTTGGGTTTGGAGAGTCGATTGACCAGTTGGCTGAAGGCGAATAGGGTACGTTGGTATGGCATGTGTTTATAGGAAGGATGACAGGCATGTGTTAAGAAGGGCTTGAGTTCGAGGTGGGAGTTTTGAAGGAGGAGGGGACACCAAATATACATGGAAGAAGCAAGTGGAGGAGGAGAGTATTGGAGTGTTTGAGGATGGAGGAATGCATTGAATCGGGTGAAATGGAAGGAAGGAGCAAGGGTGGTTGCTGCGAATGTTAGGTGAATCCGGTCACCCCCGTTGATAGGGATAAAATCAATTTAAAACGTGGTTTTAGTGTTTAGTAGTATAGAAGTAAGTGGGCTATCGAAGGTCAATGTTTTCAGAGTCACTTCGAACACAGGCTCATTTGATGACTGTAAATCACCCTGATCCCACTTTCGAGGAAAAAATGAAAAAATGCGAAATACAGGGTGCCCCTCGAAAAAAATCCCAAATGTCCGCCAATTGTCAAAATTTGATTTTTGACCAGAAACTCGTTATTTTTTTTGTTCAATTTGCTTATTTTGGTTGCAATAACCCTGTTTTGGGGTATTATGAATCAACGCTAGGTACTTTCATCTCACCACACAGCCTTTCGTTTTTCTTGAAATGGCAGTTTTTTGCTTAAATTGAGCTCAGAAGGCGCTTTCCCATAAATGCTCATACCCATTGATAATGGTGATTTTAACATTCCAAAAGTTGAAGAGAATTTTATTTACGACCACGGCTGACAATTTGACTTGTGGTTGTGGTGTGTGCGGTTTTACAACTATATGCTTTTTAATGTCATAAAAGTGCCCCCCATTGAAACCTACACATAAGAAGTTCGTTGACCCCTGTGTATTCCCAATTAGTGTGTTTGTTGTCAAATTTTAAATTTGAACTTTTAATAGCAGTGATGATGAAAATGATGAATCAACATTCTGATGATGGCCCACCAGTTAAAATTTAAACTTTGATATGATAGTACTTTTTGGGAAAGCGCCCTCGCAGTCCAATTTTCAGCAATAACCTATCAGGGTTAATCAATATGGATTTTAATAACAAAAAAGTGGATTGAAGAAAAAATATGGAAATTTCCTAGAAGGTGGTGATCATACTGGGTTTTCTAATCCAAGTGTTCATGGGCATCACTTCAGGAAATGAGGGGGTTATGTCCCCACAAATTTTATGCAGTTGGGGGAGACAATATTCAATGCTCTCCCCATGATTTGTATCACCCCACGGTGACCCCACACCAACATACATGATTTCTGTTGAAAAAAAGGTAAACATGGTAAACGTTTGCAAATCACAAAGACGTTCACGGGGGTTTTGCCAGCAAAATTTACACTTGCCGACACGACTTAACACAATTACACTGCTGTGCTCACCGGGTACACTCACTTTTTAGGATGGTTTTAAATCTGACGAGCGGGAGTGGGGTGATATGGCACAAACCATTGATATTTTTCGTGCATGAACAAACAGGGGCAACTAATAGTGTCTTTGGTCTTGCAGGAACTAAAACAAGTGATAAACATATTGATCTCAAATGATACTCATTTGTAGCTTACAGACAGAATGAACAATTGCAAATAAACTCAAATTTGACAAAATACCAGAATAAACATTATTCCAGTAGCCTGTGCAATACCAAAGCAATGTGAGGAGTTGCACAATAGTTACAACATCATAAGAGTGATTATTGACGATTTAATGGTGTTGAATAGTACATCCAACATCGCCCCTGTTAACAGTGACATGACCAGGTTAAGGGGTTTGAGGTGTTGTGAATTACTTGATAGAATTCTCCAGAATTCACATAATGGTATTATAATGGTTGTTGTTGATCAAGAATCTGAAA
Organism: Ophioderma brevispina; assembly: GCA_023653785.1. Lineage (NCBI taxonomy): Eukaryota > Metazoa > Echinodermata > Ophiuroidea > Amphilepidida > Ophiodermatidae > Ophioderma > Ophioderma brevispina. The sequence goes on from JAMKCH010017945.1 coordinate 33,856, forward strand.
GTAAAAAGAGGGTCACCCACTTGGTTTTTGAACTAAACCAAAAAAGCCAATTAAAAAAGAGTATGTTGTCACTTTTTAAGCCACGCAAGTGGGAAAAGTAAAGTGACTTTTGGAATGCCTACAAAATAAAAAACTACTCTCAATAGATTGTAGTTAATTTTAAAAATTAAAATGGGGGCACCGAAGACTCTTTCCATAAAAGCATAAAAACAACCAAAATTTTAGTCTTTTTTAAAACTGTTGTGTGCCTCATTGGCCCGCAAGAGAAGTTCGCGAGGCACGTTCAGTACACGAAAAGAGTGGAACGTGTGCGTAAAAGATGGGTGATTGATTCGTTTTTTGTGGTAACACTAATAAATACATAAATTAAAAATGCACAGAGATCCAAGGTATCTGTGCGCAGAACCTTCGCACCTCCAAAATGCATAATTTATTTGCTACCTGCAGTGGGTGCTAAATTGACTGACACAAATCTCAAAACAGCTAGAGACTATAAACAGGTCACACGTCAAACCCCTTTTAAAATCTATTCATTACTCAATGAATTAATCACTAATCAATCTAAATGATGTCACAACCAGTTTCAGGGCCTTTTTTG
>JAMKCH010017946.1:0-158054 GCA_023653785.1 Ophioderma brevispina
TATCAACGGAGAAAATCGTTTGCAAGCGACCCGTCAAACCTGCGTGCCGATGCCATGGGCGCAGCCATTTTATTTCAAAAAAAGCAAAGTGCGACGCCGATGGAGCTATGACAGGTCGCTTGTCATCAAACAAAAAATAACATCAGAGGGGATAGGTTTCAAGTACGAGCAGTAACAAACAACTCAAAGCATGATAGGCTACTGTGCCAGGGCCTGATGGATGCCGCGATTCAGCCATTCCCTTGTCTTGTTTGTATCCCGGTTTGTATCAGACTTTACATTACAGCACAGACTCCCCACAGTACGGGTAAACAAAATACGGTATGCTTATATTCATCTCTTACACAAGCTTCAATATGTCATCATAATACGGATTGATAGTTTGTACGACAGTCTTTTACGATGGGAAGAGGTGTCCAGGGCCATAGTTAATGAACTATTGCCGCTCTTCACATGGGCATAGTTCATTTTTGGTCAATTCTTGAAGATAGTTGAATTAATGCTCCACTTTTAACTAATCAGATGACAGGGATTATATATGAGATATAATAAAAAACTATCACATGCCAAATCAATGCAATCATGATATAATAAAAAATTATATAACTCATACATAGATTCTAGTCATTAATTGGTTTCTTGTGCCACGTGGACTATTCAATAGTACCATCATCTCAATGGTCTACAAAATAACTATTAACGCGTTGAAGTTTTACATCAAATGCTCTATTTCCACCGCACGATTTGTGTTAAACATGCCATGCGTGGACCGTATGAGCGACACAACGAAAGTCTGATGAAGAGGTTGTTAGCACATAATTTCGTACTTTCATCTCCCGTTCGCTACGATTGTACAACGCCATAGCAATGTATGGAACTGTGCCAATCCGAACCAGTTACTACGATGATGAAATTTTCCTTGCAGACGATAACATGGCGTCCACTGAAGCAATCTCGATTTGCGATAGTAAATGAATCAGATCTAGTGGATTTAATGACGAAACCGAAAAAAAAACCAAAGCGTCAAATAAAATACGCTCTCAAGATTTTGCCGACTATGCTGTAGCCACGGGGAGAAGCCTGACTTATTTGAGGCTGCTTTTGAATTTATTACTGTTGAGAAAAGATGGTGTTGGCGTTACATGTTGAACTTTTATAATCGGATTTTGAATTAAACTGGATTCTTGAACTTTGATTCTTTGAAACCTTGAACTCTACTTGAATGCCTGGAAAATATCACCTCGTAAGTTATGGTCTACAAAGGTTAGTAACGCTTTTGCTTCTTTGAAAAATCATGGACCTTGTCATTGTTGTCTAGCTAGGCCCGGCGAATCCAGGCCAGGCTAGATATGCTATATAATATTAAATTACCAAAATCTATTGTATGAGTTATATAAAACAAATATTAACTGCCTTGTATGCGGGTGCATTGTAAAAATCTGATCCTCAGGTGAAGATAGGATTGTTCCATTTCACGCACTCGCCTCGGCTCCGTGAAATGGGTGAACAATCCATCTTTCACCTTGTGATCATATTTTTACCATCACACTCAAGTCAATAATCTTTGATTATACTATCACGGCTCAAATCCCTATATCATAATATACCACAAGCGGAGCTGTCTTACCTATTATTCATCGGCCAGAGTGGTCAGGGTCTTTGCCTTTTACAAAGCGTTTTTGGCCATACATTGGGTGGCTTTTAGTTTTCCCCCCTCTTAATCACTAATCTTGTCACTTTGTTGATGAACCGGCACCTTGGTTTTTCTGATTTTTTGATTAATTTGGTATGCAACACATGCAATGGGAATTTCATTGCTAATCCTTTAACATGATGCAAAATATAAACCTAGTTTGAGCCCCAAAAACTTGCGCCACTACTTCAACACACTACTGTTTTGCTGGAATGGAACATCTTTTGCAGCGAAAAGATGTCTTTTATATATTTCACATTTCGCAAGTTCTATTATATGTATTTCACAACATGGTTGCATATAAATGTATAACTTCTTCGCGATAAATGATTAATCGAATGAGAAGGGCGCGCATTAACATTGATTTCATATCCTGACCGATGCGTCCCCTCCATATCGACACCTTTAGCGACTTTCTGCTTACTTTGCTTAAATAAGATGATGGCGCTCGGTAACTCATCCCTGCGCATGCGCCTCACTTTTCTGCCGATACCATAAAAATATATAGCGAACCCATGTAGTAAACGATTAGCAACAGCTTGTTGATAGTTACGAGTAGTAATTGTAGCCAATGGAATACCGCTGATCAGTAAGAGATGATGACCCTTTCTGAGCAATTCATATACACCATAATATAAAATATTGCGAATCTTACATATCGCAATTTCATCAACCGGTTTTTTTTTTTGTCTTGGAACGACAAAACAGCAGAGTAGCGCAGTGTGTTGAGTGATGTGATGACTTGACGATGCTATAACTGGATGATAGTCATTGGGAAAGTGTTTGATTTAAGCGCAATTGACTCTTCGTAATGATCATGGACCACCCTGTGAACAACAATATAGTATGGATCATCCGGCAGAGGACCATTATAAAGGCATACGCCATTAGTCCAGATAGCCATGTTGATATGGTGTGCAAAGGCTATACACCGAGTTGCCTTCTTACAAATACAAAGGTTATCATAAATAGGGTAGCGTCAACAATAATATGGATGGGGAAAAGTGAGATATTTTGATGATTCCAGACTTTCAATATTCACTGGGATTGTGTTTAGGTAAGAGCAGATTTTATGTCAAACTTGGACCTATATATATATGTAAATTATTTCTGTGCGTATGTATGTATGTATGTGTGATGTTGTTTATGTACTTAAGAACCTATCTACTAGAGGACATTTTTATTGAATGAAATTGCGATTATTAGAGGACCACGTGGAAATGTGAGGACCTTTTTAAGGTCCTCACATTTTTTATTTTATTAGATGGTAATCTGCATGCATTTAGAAACTCTATACAGATTTTGAAGGTCCCACATTTTGTGTTAGGTTAGGTTAGGTTTAGGGTTAGGATTAGGGTTAGGGTTAGGGTTAGGGTTAGGGTTTATGGATTAGGGGTTAGGATTAGGGTTAGGGTTAGGGTTAGGATTAGGGTTAGGGTTTAGGTTAGGGTTAGGGTTAGGATTAGGGTTAGGGTTAGGGTTAGGAGTTAGGTTAGGATTAGGAGTTAGCGTTAGGGTTAGGGTTAGAGTTAGTGTTTAGGGGTTTAGTTTGAGTTAGTGTTTAGGGTTAGGGTGATGTTAGTTGTTAGAGTTAATAACCCTAACTCTAACATAACCTAACCCTATGTCACTGAAGCGAGTAGATCACTCGGCTTTCGACCATAAAACCCTAAGTCACTGGGGCGAGTAGATCACTCGACTTTCGCCCCTACCCTAAATCACTGGGGCGAGTAGAGCACTCGACTTACAGGACTGCGGCGCGAGCAGCTAGTAACACTTTTTACCCCATAATTCCTCTATTCTTCAAGCCATGCCCTCTTTAAGGGGTATCGGTCTGCGACGCTAGCGAGTTATATAAATAAAATATTAGATTAGTTAAATTATAGGCCTGCGGCGCAACACCAGTTGGCTAGCGTTCTTGATAGGCCTGCCGGCGCAATCTAGTGGTAAGCGATCTTTATAGGCCGGCGGCGCCAATCTAGTGGGCTAAGCATCTTTATAGGCCTGGGCGCAATTCTAGTGCCTAAGCGGTTTTATAGGCCTGCGGCGCAAATCAGTTAGCTAAGCGACTTTATAGGCCGCGGCGCAACCTTGTTAAAACTTTTACCCCAAATTTCCCTCCTGTCGTTCAAGCCATGCCCTCTTTAAGGGGCTATCGCTCTGCGACGCTAGCGAGTTATCTAAATAACTAATTATTAGATTAGTAAATGTATAGGCCTGCGGCGCAAAACAGTTGGCTAAGCGTTTTTTATAGGCCTGCGGCGCAATCTTATTGGCTCTAAGCGATTCTTTTGGCCTGCGGGCCCGCAATCGAGTGGCTAAGAGACTGTAATAGGCATGCGGCGCAATCTAGTGCCTAAAGCGTTCATTATAGGCCTGCGGCGCAAATCAGTTAGCTAAGCGACTTTAGAGGCCTGCGGCGCAACCTTGTTAAAACTTTACCCATAATTCCTCCTTCTTCCAGCCCTGCCCCTTTAAGGGGCTATCGGTCTGCGACGCGCTAGCGAGTTATATATAAAAAAATATTAGTAAAAAAGATTAGATAGTAAATTATGGCCTGCGGCGCTGAGCATTTATCTAATCAAATAAAACAGCCGTTTCGAATGACGTTTTCGAACTGATACAATTTACCTCCTACGTTACCTAAACCCAAACTCTTAACTCACGTTCTTAATTGAGAAATGCTATATGTTGAGATACCATTTATTGAAATCAATGTATTTGGTACACAATATACACCTTTAGAACATAGGCCAAATAGTAAACCTCTATGTTAATTTCCTATTATTTCCTGGAGGTGAATAATGGAAGAATGCAGTGCCGCCCGCGTGAATGGTATGAATGTTTACCTCTCGAATTATGTGTGGCGAGAGGAGTATTTGATAGACGATAGATTCAATAGATCAGAAAGCCAATTTTCGTCATGAAGAAATACAAAACTCATTCCTCTACCCATATCACAAAGGTACCTTAAACACATTATGGCCGCATAGTTTCAAACCATTATCTATTACCCGTTTGAATAACGTAATATCGTTGTTGAGTATATGAGTCGGGCTAATTGCCACCGAATCGTCTAATGTAATACAATACTTTTACATGTTGGATGACAGATAATTGAATGGCCTGGCATATTAAAATGAGGATAAAAATCACATGCCATGTTAAAAAATCAACAAATGGAGTCAAAATGGGAGGCCATAACTTTAAAAGAAGAAGACATTTAAGTAGTTAGGTATCATTCTTTGATAGTACTTTGAGACCAATCGATTTAACTTTTAGAGATATATACATGTTGATAAGTGCAAAACGATTTTAATACCGTTGGGCGGAACCACAACTTTCGAAATACATTCCACTACCACTTCTTTAACGTTACCCCATTCCCCACGAATCCCTGAAGCACAATTTCGTGTACATGGCTCTTGTGGCATTGCATCGAAAGAATGGGATGTTTTACCCTTATCAAGTGTTCCAAATTCCCCGAAGGTAATGATGATGATATCTGAGTAACTCAAGGAGGTAATTAATTCCAACAACAATTCAATTTCAACAAACCACAACGCAAGTCCTGAGCCCCAATTCTCATTGGTCTCAGACATGCATGCGTTTGTTTGGTTTGTGTGTTTAAAACTTAAATTTTACACAGGAATATGAATCATGTTAATTGAAATCCTTCTTAAATTTCTAAGAGTTATCATTACATTACAGAAACCTATCGGGAGTAAACAACGAAGTTGGGCCCAAATTGTACCCGTGACGAACTTTACCATTCTGGCATGTAGCACAATTCTTGCAAGAATAATCAAATTTAGTTTGAAGAATCCCAAACAGCAGAGTGCAAAGATAAAAGACCAAAATATATTAAATTTCAAACCGTTAGTTTGGTGTATTTAATTTTAAACAGGGTTATGTCTTGACCATAAACTTATACGTGCTATATGTTCTTTCCATGATATGAGTCAGAAATGCACCCATTCTTTGTTCATGATTCCATGAGCAAAAGAAATCCCAAATTCCACGTGCATTACGGTCTCCCTAACTAGTCGACAGAACCTCGCGGCTATTTAAAGGTGCTTTCGTGATTCCAGCCCTTCTTTTTAGTCTTGTTCACTAGATATCCTTGAGAAAGCTATTTCACAAAATTGATTGATTCCGATCTTGCACATTTTGTGTTAATGAGAAATTGCCTGTTTCCCACTACGTCCCATAGGCCACTGTAATGTACGTTTCTGTCCGTTTAGGGAAGAAAATACAAAATGCGAGTCTTACAGATAGAAACCGAATTTGGCACCTAAGATAAGGTCCGTCCTACATTACTAGGCTAAAACTGGTTCAGATGATATAAAAGATCTCACAACTTGTTATGTAACTCGGGGGACGAAGTTGTATAATCCGACCAATGCCCCTTTAATTGATCAGATTCAGTATTCCCATTCTTCTTCTCTGTCCCTGATATTTTTGGACACTTTCACTTGCTTTCTGTTTGGGTGAAAGGTAGTTTAATCCACAACCAGTTGGTGGCCCACCATTTGTGTTTGTTCCTCATAAATATGTGAACCATTTTGAATTACAAAACACAACTATGGCCTCTTGTGTACATTTTGCACCAAATTCAGCACAAATTTGCCACTGTTTAATCAATTTTGAAAAAGCTAAAAACATTAAAAAAAAGTTGCGACTCGGTGCTTCTGCACTTTTGGTCGACCAACCTGCCAACTATTTTCGCCTGACCTTTAGCAATGACGAAATACACAATTTGGTTCACATCTGAACTCACACGCAAAAGTGAGGTAACGTTTTTTGTCAGATTTAGGCGCAAATTTCCACTAACTCAAGTAAAAAAACAGGGGCCGCTACAGGATTTTTTTTTGTCATGTGGTCTGAAGGTATAAGGGACGTTCACTATGAGCTACAATACGCTCATCCACGGAAGACAAAGTTCAGTGAGCTCTACGGTTATGCATTTACATGAATGTACCTTTTGTGTACTGGGTATCAATAAATCATACTCCCAAACAGTGTGCATTTGGCTTATACGCGAATGAATGAAAATTACTGACCTGTGCCATATGAATTGAGACTACTGGCTCATAGTGGTTAAGAGATATACAACATCTTGAATCGATCAAGTCCACTGGGTTGTAGCCAGTCCTCATGCGCAACAAACCATAGGGTGATTCATTGACACATAAGCGATGCTGCCTGAAGAATTAATCCGGGTGTGGATCAATTGGTTCACTTGGGAATACCACCTGTGTTCCTCGTCGATGCATTCTCAATGAGAAATTATCTCCAATTTTTATAGCTCAACCCAAGTGTTCAATAGAACAAAGCTATTTTAGAAATCGTTTTAGACGCAAAACGGGTGTTAAAGTTTGAAAGAATGATGTACTTTATTATTATTGGTGTCTTTTCAACCTTTTTCAAACTTTGTCCGTTTCTGGAGTGTGTAACTAGCTTTTCCCAATTTGAAATCGTTTGAGGTAATATGTTAAATTATATCTCTAACCCGAGTGTATATCCTAGGGCCAAGTGCTATAACCAGTAGATCATCAGTTGCATGAAGATCCGTAGAGACATTTGGTAAAATATAGGCTTATCAAACGTTTATTTTGATCAGAACTTTATAACTGGAACAAATTTTGAAGAATAAAGCCAGTTCTTAATAATAATTTGAATATTTTTAACCCGCGACATATTCCAAATCCACGTAAACGTGCCCCAGGGCGCTGTGCGGCAGCCATGAAGGGCGCTCACCCACCTCAGATAACCATAATACCATAACAGAATTATGCGAAGAAGCTCGATTTTCGAAGCAGCGGGAAACCGGAGTACCCTGAGAAAACCTGCGAGAACTAGGATGGATCGAGAAACCAAAATTCACAGAAAGCCGCCGCTACGAGCCCATACCAAGGTTCAAACCCAAGACCTCATTGGTGAAAGGCGAGGGAAGATTACGCGGCGCCAACCCGTTCCCCGTTACTTTTGCGCCTGTTTTTTTAACCTTGAACCTTTCTATGGATCTGAATACTTTAGTTGATATCAGATAGTATTCCTTACATCTTCTATGATGATATAAATACACGAGCCTGAGAAATCAACCTTACCTACAATGATAGGCAGAAGTTTAAACATACACACCTTTTACAATAACGACTTTTAGATTTCAGGTTTTATGCTGGTACAGATCATAACGACATAACTGCCAACTTCTCACTGCGTGCTTCTTGCGTGAAAAGTTATGTCGTTATGTCTTCTAAATGCATCTGCCCCGCAATAAAAAAGGAAATCATAGTTCGTAAATAGCTGGCCCCGAATGCCAAGAAGGCTGGAAGGTAATAATTCAAGTATACAGTGGATGGACAATGCAATCATCACTTTATTGCTGGATTCAGCTTAAGCAAAAACGGCCTTGGACCGAGAACATTCTATAAACATGAATGCTTATTGCTGTTCAACAACGCGGACTAAATTGGATAAATAGGGTAGTTAAGTTGTTACGCTAACAGATTTCGAAAGTAATATAAGTCGAAATTCACTGGGCGGAGATATTTAGCTTAATTTAGTTTCGTGATATTATATTTTCATTGATATTTTGTCTTTTTCACCTGAATTTGACCATTTTTTAAATGAAACTACATAAGGATGTTCGGAATAATTCAAGCTTTTATCAATAGGTTTGGATAAACGAAAACCGTAAGTTCAGCAATAATTTAGCCCTTTCATTGTCCGCGTAAAACGTTCAACAAAAGGTATATTAGAAATACAAATGTGTTTGTCAGTTGATTACAATGATTTTCAAATTACTTTCACTTTGATCAATAATCACAGCTTAATCTGAATAGTCATTATTTTTCAAACTTTGACGCAAACATACCGTACTTCTTAAAGACAGCTTTCAGCATAATGAAATACCACGGCCTTAAAGGGTTGATGATTAGTCAAGACTCAATAAACTATTTTAGCAAATCGTAAAAATTTTAGAGCAGCTGATTTCAACTGAGTTTTGTAGGTAAGGTATCAACATTTACCAAAAGTGGATTTATCGTAGTGGTGGGGAATTGTTTTTTTTCGGTAGTCAAAGGTCCATAACAGGGTCAAATTTGGAATTGATCCATAATGTTGGAAGGTATACCAAGTTAATAGTTCAATCTAAGGCTATCCAAAAGGTATATTTTTTGTACATCGGCGGCCGAAAGTTTTGGAGTTTATCGGCAAAACCCAAAATCCATAAACGGTCAATTTTATTTACAGGGTTTTCAAATTGTAAATTACTTACTCCGATTTGGATAAAAAAAAATGGTCCAATTATTGATGGAGCTCATAGGATTCAATAAGGAATTGGTTTGTACTGTTATAATGCTAGTTCCCATGTTAGGGGGCACCAAAGTCACCATCCATTGCATTCAGGGGCTTGACCTTGTTTTCCCCTACCTCGTAGTACCACTTTATTCTTCACTTGATATTCAGCTTAGACGTATCACGAATAGAACCAACATACTTTCCTGACGCGTCATACTTGTAGTATGTTTCCAAAACGTGACGAAAACAGGTGTTTTACTGTTCCACCGAGTTATACGATCATGAGTAGCTCTAATTTGACGGATCTCTACATATAGACGGGTATTGATCGAAAACTCTGATATTCAAAATTCCGTTTCATTACAACACGTTGCAATGTTGCTGGTCATTTATATCCTTGTGTGGTTAACCTTCTGTATTTCCCCTATTCTACGATGTACCGGGCGAGCCAAGCGACCCAAAAACAAAAGAATATCTTAAAGGGGCTTTCGTGATCCACTCCGCGTCCCCCGACCTTACCTAAAAAGTTGAGATTTTTTATAATCAATCTGACTTAGCCTTAGTAATCCATATACCTAATCTTACGTGGAAATTCGTCGTATCTGTACAAAATCGCAATTTTTTGTTTTTCTGTCCGTAAACGGACAGAAAGTACAGCACGGTTGCCTATGGGACCGTGGAAACAAACATTTGCTCATAACACAAAACCGCAAGATCGGGAGCAACTCAAATTTTGTGAATAAGCTTTTTTCCTCAAGGTATCTAGCGTGCAGCCAAATAAAACATAAGGTTGCTGGATTCACAAATGCCCCTTTAATATAAAACTTACGAAGCATAAAGATTAATGATGACTTGCTGCCCATTTGACGCCAAAATATCTTTGCGAATCTACTGAACCTTTGAGAAAATTATTTTCAAATACACTCTAATCGATTACATTTTATTATTAATACAAATCTATATAACACCACTATAATCAAGTTCGTCATAAATTCGCTGTTCAAGAAGTATCATTACAATTATCTTCAGACACCAACAGCGATAAATCCTCAGACTAAGGTAAAAATATTCAATTCAAATATAGGTAGATTCAGCTTAAGGTGATTTTGATTGGTAAGCGGCGCTTTCGTTTTATTATTAAGTGAATTATTCATGTTTGTCAAAGTCTACATATAGTATAAGCCAGTAGTTTGATTGATTTTGGTTACAGATTACCATTACGATTGCCTTTTAAATACATACAATGCATAAAAATGTGACCAATTAAGACTGATGAACGCTTGGCCTTGAACTTTTTTACTATGGATCCTGTGCTCTGCCATTTTATTCATTATTCTGCTTGTCGAAAGAGTATAGTAGGTGACCAAGTAGAAAAACGCTTAATACAATGATCAGTCGGTGATTATTAAATTGGTTCATTGGAAAATAACCAGCTGTGTTCTTGCAGGGTGAAGGAATACAGTTCTTGCACTTTTAAGGGATCGATTTACAGCTCTAATACAACTCGTTTATGTGCATCTAAAGCACGCGTTTGTTGACGCGTAAGGTCCGATTTTGGCGAAACCCCGAGGTTCATCGTGAAAACCACGGTTTTGGCAGGTCGAAATTTAGAGTTAGTGACCAAAACTATATAAAGATATGTTAATATAGAATACGGTAAGGCACATGCCAGACGAGTTGGCTACGCCCAAAATAGTGCTTTAATTCAAATAAGAAAGATAATTATAAGCTTATTAGTACGGCAGATTTTACCCAACGAAGTAATTACCCGATATTTTGAAATCGATCAGTTAGATGTTACTTCGCCGCATTCGATGGCCGAGCAGCTCGAATGCGTATCGTGTTAACGTGTTTATATCGTTTCATATCAACACAGCTTAGGAATCAAGGAACATTCTTGCGCGTTAAAATATTCCAAGGTGTTTAAGAATTTCCAATAGAAGACGCATCCAGGCCGGGTAGATGCCACGTACCTCAAGCACACAGTGATAATGCCTGAGTCAAATGCCCGTGCCTCTAGTCTGCTTTGAGACATCGTCTGCTCCCCGAGGCTGTTCCAAGCGTAGCAGCACGAAGTAAGCTGTGAGGTCTTAAACAAGCTTGTCTACTAACGAAGTCGATGGTTGATGTGAGAAGATGGTCGGTCATAACCATAGGTGATTAGAAAGCAATGGATGACAACGAATTACAACGCCTACACAACCTTCTCCCCCCTACCCATCGGCTTCATACCCCCCTTTACACTCCCCAATTGATCTACACAGTCCCTTCGCAAACTCGACCCCCTCGCTTTTGCTACCACCGTCGGTCTCTACCGACTATCATGTTTGCCCCCTCTTCTCCCATCTTAGTCCCTCACTCTCATTCTCTGATTATCTCTCTCCTGGGCGTCTTAACTCCCCTGTCCTTTCTCCTCCTGTTTTGGTAATTAATTCTAATTTTCATGTACACCCTTTTCGTCTGAAGCACAAGTGCCGTATCGAATGAAACAGCTTAGATTGCATTTCAGTAAAACGTTATCCTTGTCTAAAATGTCAAGAGTCAAAGATATGAGTTAAGATAGATAAGATCGCTAGTTAGGAGATGATGAGATGATATTGTCGGTTAACATGTTTATGCATCATGTAGCAAATTGGTTACTAATGGGCGGCGTCTATTAAAGGATAACCAAAAGAAATTCATGACTCACGGTACGCGTTGGGCGGGGTTTAGCTCGCATATAAATCCAAATATTTAACAAAAACCCATCTAACAATTTTGGAATGCGTTCTCGGAAATTTCAGACATCCCATTGAAGCGTTCCCAAAACGAGCATTAATTGGTCAATTATATCAAATATATGATCAGTCTCCTCAAAAACCAGCAACATGTCGCTGGAATCAGCTTTGAGTTCGAGCCTTTTTAATTGCCAATATTGCCCGACTTTTATGTCATTTTATTGGGTTGGTCTGTATAAGCAAATATCGAACATAAGAAATATGAGTATTCGTTTTGCAATAGACATGGGGACACTTGTAATAAATTGATCCGATTATTTCATTATTGTGAGCAATTTTCTCGATTTCCTAAAAAAATATTCGTGATTGAGGAAAGAAATAACTAGCTTGATTCCATAAGTATTTTCAATAAATGATTTACACGATAGGTCGTAACGAAAGGTTTCTTTCTTTGGGGAATTTTTTCAATTTTTTTTTTTTTTTTTATTGATATTATTTCTTTCCGATATTTCTATTATTTTTAAAGTATGTGAATAAAGGACGCGCTAGTCTTGAGTGGGTTTATACTTAGTAAATATTACAAAGTACATTTTATTAAACTTCTGGCCAATGATCGCTAAACTACAGAACATATTATAATTAGGATAATTCCAAATAAACGCGACAATTATTGCGAATAAATAACATAATTATTGCGAATAAAGGCAATAATCACTGCGTTTATTCATAACTATAGTAGAGTGAGTTTTTTTCAATGACTATACCAAAACTACTGGAGTAATTACTGAAACACCAAATTAACAAATTCAGTATTCAAGAATATGATTGCGAATGCTTCCATACTCAAAAATGACTGTCAACTCATTTAGTAGTTATAAGTAACCTACGTATTTGCTAGATATTATTGTGTGATATTATTTATTTCAGATGAGGACTATTGTATTTCAAATGGCGAAGGGGAAACTTCGAAAAGAAACAAGGCGATAAAAAAATGGATGTGGACATCATCATGCAGCTACAACTATTTTTCTAAAAAAAGGTTTTAACATTTTAGCATGATTTTGTTCTCCTTAAGACACTCGATATGCGGGCAAGCACTCTTGTAGGAATCTAGTTAACGCACCAAAAATGTAATGATTTCCATGTAGGCAAGGACAACACCATGGTAATTCAAACGTTCAAGGTAGTCAATCAATTAGTGAATAAAGTTAATAAGTGAAAAAGGGGGTAAAATCACAGAAATTGGGGTTCGAACGCAAATGCGTCCCAACTTAAGGACACATGCACAATTCTAAAGGAAACATAGGGTCCAATGCAGCGTATAAATAGAAGGATCAATGGATCATGATGACAGATGTGTCCAGATAATATGCTGAAAATTGTTTGTTTCTTTTGGTATAAGAAAGTATGCGGGACAAGATTATATTCGTACCTTTATATCTTCTCAGAACATGAAGGCATATCAAATATCGTCTTCAGCTGAAAAAACTAGAAATTATCTCATTTGCACATTCCCCTACTAGTCCCGTAGTATCCACTTTATTCTTTCACGGATATTCAGCTTAGAAAGGATTCACGTTACTGTGTTTTCTTCGCCAGTCTTGTCAGGAATAGAACCAAAGGTATACTTTCAGGACGTGTCATACTTGTAGCATGTTTCTAAAACGTGACGAAAACAGGTGTTTTACTGTTACATTGTCCGAGTGTATACGATACATGAGGAGCTCTAATTTGACGGATATCTACATATAGACGGGTATTGATCGAAAACTCGTGAGATTCAAATGCGTTTCATTACACACGTTGCAGTTGTCTGGTCAATTATCCTTGTGTGGTTAACCTTCTGTATTTCCCCTATTCTACGATTGTACAGGGCGAGCCAAAGCGACCCAAAAACAAAAGAATATATTAATATAAAACTTACGAAGCATAAAGATTAATGATGAATTAGATGCCCATCTTTGACGCCAAAATCATCTTTGCGAATCTACTGAACCTTTGAGAAAATTATTTCAAATAATCTATCATTTAAATTTTCTTCTTAATACGAAATTTCTAATTAATCACCAATATAATCAAGTTCGTCCATAAATTCGATTTCAAGAAGTATCATTACAATTATCTTCAGACACCAACAGCGATAAATCCTCAGACTAAGGTAAAAATATTCAAATTCAAATATAGGTCAGATTCAGCTTTAAGGGTGATTTGATTTGTATGCGGCGCTTTCGTTTATTATTAGAGTGAATTATTCATGTTGTCAAAGTCTTAATAGTATCAAGGCCAGTAGTTTGGTTTTGGTTACATATCACCATTACGATTGCCTTTTAAATACATACGAATGCATAAAAATGTGACTAATTAAGAATAAACCTTAGCATGACCTTGACTTTTTTTTAACTATGTATACTTTGCTCTGCCATTTTAATCATTATTCTTGTCGAAAGAGCAGAGTAGTGACCAAGTCGCCGCTTATTACAGTGATCAGTTGGTGATTATTAAATGGGTTCATTCGGAAATACCAGCTGTGTTCTTGCAGGTGATGGAAGTACAGTTCTTGCACTCTTTAATGGTCAATTACCTCTCTAATACAACTCGTTTATGTGCATCTGAAGCACGCGTTTGTTGACGCGTAAGTACATCATTTTAGCGAAACCAATGAGTTCCTCGTTAAACCACGGTTTTGGCAGTCAAATTTAGAGTTAGCTGCCAAAACTATATAAAGAATGGGTTAATTATAGAATAACGGTAAGGCGCAGCCGAGTTGTTCTACGCCAAAATAGTGCTGTCGCCCGTGTAATATGACACGATAGATACACGGCAGAGGCTTAAAACAATATCTTTATTCTTATTCTATAACACTTTTATTCAAATAAGAAGCTATTATTAAGATATTACTACGACAGATTTTACCCAACGAATTATCCGAGATTTTGAAATCGATCAGTTCGTTGTTTCTTCGCGCATTCGATTGGACCGAGCAGCGCGAATGCGTATCACGCCGTATCGTGTTAACGTGTTCAGGTGTTATATCGTTTTATATCACACAGCTAGGAATCAATAAAATTGCGTCAACTTTTCCAAGTGTTTAAGAATTTCCAATAGAAGACGCATCCAGGCCTTGAGTAGATGCCAAGTACCTCAAGCACACAGTGATAATGCCTGAGTCAAATGCCCGTGCCTCTTGTCTACTTTGAGACATTGATAAGGTTTATCGTAACGGAAACGCAAGCGTATGGGGCCGAAAAAGCGGGCCAACAAAGCGCCGCACGCGGACGCTGTCACTTTCGCAGCCCGTTTGTTCACATAGACGAACTACGTAATTTGCCTTGGCGAATGCTTTAAAAATATTACTCTTTTAACTACTTTTAGAACATTTTTATCACCCTATTTGGCGATCATTTTCGCGTGGTTTGTTGTTATAATGATCGGCGATATTCTGAAAAGAATATAGGGGTTATTTTGTTAGTGTAGCAAATTGTTGATGTGCTTCATCTGGGCGTGTTTCGAAAGTGTTTTACATCCTCTACATTGACACATTACACATGTGATCGGCGAAGGCTTAAAATCCTTATTTTTTTAAAGTTAAACTACAATTAGGGACTTTTTATCATGTTAGGTGATGGCGATCCTGTGGTGTCTTGCATAATGATCGGAGAATATCCCGAAGAGATATAGGGCCTATGGTTATTTTGTTAGCGTTAACAACTTTTTAACGAAGTGTCATCTTGGCGTAATTTGCGAAATATATGCCTAAGACTGGTAGCTACTGGGTTATTAGGGTCCGAGTCTAGTCATTGGTGGCCCTTTATGCCCTGTATAGTAAATAAACAAGTAACTCTAACGTAATATTGGATAACTATTGACTTTCTTTAACGATTTGTTAAAGTATAAAAATTCGTGTATTAATAATTAGCAATAAGCTGCAATAATTTAGAAGTTTAAGTTAGTCGAAAAAATTAAAAGAAACAGTGTTAGTGTTTACTTTATACCAAGGCCATGCACTGACCCAAGCTAGTTTTAATTAAAAAATGGGGTATATAGGCACGACAATATTGTCAGTTAATTTTTAAAAACAATGGCATATATCCAAATTAATTATACGGCTCAAGCAAACTGAGCCGATAGTATAGGTACTTTTGGAAACTAGCTGAAGTATCGGTACTTTGAAATAAAATCCCCACGAAAATCTCTGTTTGAGAAGTGAGAAAGTCTAGCAACAGAAAGGAATCAATTTCCCGGGTTATGGGGGCTATAACTCAGTTGATATTAGCTGATATCGGAATATTTTTTATTGTCGTAGCTTGTTGTGGTGTGGTATTGTGTTTTCCTGTTCTGGGGTAAATCTGAAAAGGGCCTTAGGATAGGGGTCCCATTTTCGCAAATATTTTGACATATGCACCCGATATTGGAAAGGCCAGCCAAATCAAATAAAAAAGGAGATACTACCATGCTATCGCGAAGAAATTCTCCCGGCAACAAGTAATAACCCCAGCCGGGCATAGTCGTTTAGAGCGACGTCGAAACGACGATTACGTCGAAAACAGGTCGTACGGTTTTTATAATTACGTCGAAAATGACAAATTGAATCGCGTTTTAAGAACGAGCGTCAAATCGATTGATTTAGACCTAGTGTGTAAATTTTCGAAAACTCTCGACGCTTTTGACGTTCCAGTGGCGATTGCCCACTGGGGAGGAAATAGCCTAAATCGAGAGACAATATTTCCTTAATATTAGAGCGTATAGGGCTCATGAGTGAATATCAAAATTGTATTTTTTATCAACTTGTACACATCTATTCTCGTGATAAATTTGTGAATTTGAAGGACGCCGAGGGGATTGCCGACTCATATACATGCGTAGACTGCGTAACCACGGCGGCGGCGCGATCGTAGAACACACTTGCCGGTTGCGGTTTGCCCCTTTTTCGATCCCATCATTGCTTTGAGGCGGAGCGACCTCTGTTGATATTTACCGTTAGCGATATGGTCGATTGCTCCTGGAGGCTGTCAAAAGCGTAGCGAACACGAATTAGGCTGAGATGTCTTAACACGCTTGGTACTAACGAATCGATGGTTGATGTGAGAAGATGGCGTCGGTCATGAACATAGGTTAAAGGGAAGGTTTCCCTGACTTAACCATTGCTCACAATGTCTGTTGTAAATCAATGTCAGTAACAAACTAATCAACCTTTGAAAACCTTTGGCATATTTACATCATCCATGAGAGTCTGAAAGATTGAAAGAGATGAAAGCTGTTAATTGGCAACGGATAAGATTAATATCGATCCCTTTTTGAAGTCCACACATCAGTAATGTGGGGATGCATACTTTGCTACATTCACATGTGCTGTGTCTGGGGGGCAGGTACCCATTCAGTGGGACATGATGGTACAGGTAAAAAAAGCGTAGTTTCGAAAGCTCTTGCAAGGAGGAATGGATTTTGGAAAATTAGGCAACAATGTCACAACCCAGATATCCAGGAATATATAAGGCAACGGTATTACTCCTATAACGCAGATATCAAGCTAATGCAGAATCATCACATTGGAAACTATTGAACGACCGACTCATGAGAATTATACAGGACAAGATTTAGTTTGAAATGTAGTATTCCCCCTGAGTATGCCAAGGATTACAACCATTTACACATGCCAGATTTGCAGTTCTTAGAAGGTGCGGGAAATTGTTTCATTTTATACCAAAAATGTCCCGGGGGGGAGGGTCGGGGCAGGCCCGTAGCCAGGAATTTATGCGGGGGGGGGGTGGGATTTGCAGAGAAGCGGGAACCTTTTGACGTACCAAAAAAAAAATTTTCGGCTCGCCTCCGCTCGTCGGTTTTTGACCCAAAATTTTTCAACCGTCGTCTCCAAATTTGAGAGCGGGGGGGGGGGGGGAGGGGGGGGGGGGGTTGGGGGGGGGGGGGGGGTGAAGAAAAAAATTTCGTCTCAGCGTTGAGAAAACAACAGAGGCCTATAGTTACAATGACATCGTAATGCAATGGTTAACAGCCTGCTTAGTCATTCATACACCCTGCACCACAACCTTTAAGACAAAATTTTAATTGACAACACAGACTTAAAATGGCAAAGCGGACCTTCAAATCATAAAGCGGACCTTTGTCATTGTTGGGGGGGTGCGTCGCACCACCCCACCCCCCCCCCCTGGCTACGGCCCTGGGTAGGAGGCCAATCAACATATATGACACATACGGGCGAAGTGTCTGTAAATATGGGCTCTCATTTTCAACCCTAGATATGAAGACACCTTTTCATGCCATTTTAGTATAGTAATAGGCTACCCTTTTTAAAAATCCTTATAAATTTGTTGGAAAATGAGTATGGTCAAATTTCCTAAATCTGAAGCCAAACTTTGCTAATACCGTCGCATTTAGTGAAAATGGCCCAATTTGTGTTAAATTTGGCTAAAAGATCTACATTTCTTGTATAGCTATAGCTTTTCAGCCAAAAATTGGTATAAGATTAGGTCATGTTTGAAGACTTCGGAGGCACGTCCCTACCCAAAGCAAATTTGAGCCCCCGTGGAATGTCCTCGTTTCACGCTCGCATACATTTAAAATTGCGATGTATGGCATTGCTTTGATCATTTTGAGGTCTTATCGACAGTTTAAAAAATGAGCCGAAAGGCAAATAACGATAAAAATCAGGAACACATGACTTTTTCCTAAAAAATACAATGACGCTGAGGGTTTCGGGCAAAAGAGCTGAGGATAAACCTTTTGTTGGACTATATCGATTACAAGATGAAATGTCAATATACGTGGGCTGGTCGTGTCGAATAGCAATATGGGACCAATTTTACATCAATCAACCCTACGTTTTGTGACCCCATCTGACATCCCCTAAAACTTGTGAAAAAACCTATAGAAACGTGCTAAAATATAGATGAACGTCCCCGCCAAATTGGTTTGTTTTGACATCACCTTAGGACCGAAAATAGGCCTAATCATAGATCATTATGGATATACAAAATGATTGAAAAAAATATTAACCATATAATCAATCGATTGACCCACAACAACCTCTGAGGCATGTAACCCCCACTGCATTACAACTATAAATGATACATTTAACACGAGCCTAAACAATACGCAACTTACATGATACCTTTAAAGTGAAAACAAGAATATCCGCATTGTAAGAAATTATAATTCGCCTAAATTCCATCTGTAGTAAGTGAAATTCAAGCATAGGCCTAAAGGTTATAATTAACATAGAAATTTGAAAGATTGAATAAGTTAGAATTAAAAAAATCAAAAAAATAAATAATATATTTAAGGCCAAAACAAGAACCGAAAGGTAGGTTTTACATTTGAAAATACCTGACCAAGTTGGCAGGCCTATAATAAAGTTGAAGGAAATAATGAATACAGGAAATAGATCAACCATAGATTATAATACCGAATAGGTGAAATTTTGAAAAAAATCACACAGTTAACACTGTAGTGCATATAGTTTTAAAACAACAACACGTGTACAAAAATAATAAAGTACAACAATATTATCAGACAAAAAATAACTCTCTGTATCCCAAGTCGTTTAATTTCACATGATTTCTGTTTATTAATTTTGTAACCCCTTTTATATCGTTCACCCGAATACCACAACATGGTCAATCTTATTTACTAATCGTGAGATCAATTTCGTACGATTCTTCTGTTATACATGTTTAATGTTGGGTTAATTCCCCGTAGTTTCGTAGATACGAATCCAACACATTTGACTGTAGATTCGTAGATACGAATCTACTTTAATAAACATGATACAGAAGATTCGTAGAAATTAGACCACGGTTTAGTAAATAGAGTGACGTCACTGCACTGGTTTAAGTAATTAGACAGCAATGGATAACACGAATTACACGCTACTTGGTATTGATTCTATTTTCATGATACACCTTTAGTCTGAAGCACAGATGCCGTAATCGAATGAACAGCTTATATTACGTCATGTGAAAATATCCTGTCAAAATGTCAAGAGTCAAAATTGAGTAATTACGCTAGTTAGGAATGATAGTGTCGTTCACATGTTTTTGCATCATGTAGCAATGGTTACTAATGGGGCGGCTTCTAGTTGACAGAAAGAAAATTCGTGACTCACGTTTGGGTTTCTTAGCTCTCATTTGTCTATATACTCCAGATATTAACAAGATCCAATTACATTTTGGAATGCGTTCTTGGAAATTTCAGACAACCCATCGAAGCGTTCCAGACATAAGAATTAAGGTCAATTATATGAGACAGTTTTCGTAAAATCAGTAACATGTCGTAGGAATCCAGCTTTGAGTTACGACCTTTTTTGAATGCCATATGGCCAACTTTCGTGACATTTTATTGGTGGAATCTGTATCCAGCAAAATTAACATAATGAATATGAGTATTCGTTTTGCAATAGACATGTGGACACTTGTAATACCTTGATCGATTATTTCATTATAGTGAACAATTTTCTCGAGTTCCTAAAAACATTCGTAATTGAGGAAAGAAATGACTAGCTTGATCACATTAAAGTATTTCAATAAATGATTTACACGATCGGTCGTAACATTTTAAGCGTGATTTCTTCTCCTTTAAGACGCCTCGATATGCGGGCAAGTACTCTTGTAGGAAATCTAGTTAACGCAACAAAAATGTCTTTATTTCATCACGTAGGCAAGGACAACACAATGGTAATTCAACCGTCAAGGTGGTCTAATCAATATCGTGTATCTGGTTGTAACATGACGTTATTCCTTGTCTCAGCTTCTTATTATGCAGAAATCTTGAATAGTTATTATATAATTTTATGAATTTTATGAATTATGGGACGGAACCGAGAGGCATTAGTTAAAGGGGCTTCTAATCTTAAGGATGGCATTATAGCCATCCAGCCGACTGCCAATGGCGTCGGTATATTTTATAGCAGATCTGAATAGCTACAATGGATTGGCTACATAACCATGATAACATAAACTGTATATTAGACGAGTGAAGCAACCGGCAGACATCTTGGTGTACCCAATACCCAATACCATTCCAGAGACACCTGTTTAACATAATGGTATCTCGGGTGCCCGTTTTATGGACATTCTATCCCATATGCACGCAACTTCAAATACAACGAGCTCACTGAATTGACTTGATCTGTACTCTGTTTTGTCTCTTATCCACATTTCAATGGGAACACATTTTATGTAAATGACCCGGGCTCCATAGACGACAATGGAATAAAGCGTGAAACTAATGTTGTGTGAAGAGTCAATTGAATCGAGTGCCGTATTCTTCACCGTTGTATGTGGACTATGAGTCCGGAGGACCAAATCTCCTGCCACACCGGTACTGAAAAATTCGACGGGTTTCCCATTTTAATAATTTTTTATTAGTAACTAATAATGATGTGACATGTGACGCCATTTCTATATTGCAGGCATAAACAGAAATGACTGATTATCATTTGAAAAGAATCTCAGGGCATTGGTATCTCAAATTCTGCCAAATAAGGAATGCACAATAATGCGCAGTCGATCTTTGAGGTTTACCCGAAGCATCAAGCCGTAATCGACAAAATATAAACAATTGGTGTAATCAAATACAATCACGTCTTTGGGAAACTGCGCAACGGTATTAACAGTCGACGCGGTTCTACAAGCAACATAGAAGGGAAAGCGTTTTCAAAAGATCTGAGCAGTTGACGTGTAATTGTTTGTGATATGGTTCACCCAGGGAAATAATTAGATATTTTGTTTCTGGTTCACTGGATTTCTCACTCGTAGAAACACCCATATGTAACATAATCACCGTTGTAGTAGGGTCTACTTCACGAGACGTGTTTTGCTGGTATCGCAACATTATGGAATTCATCCGAATCTTGTTAGTTCTGCGCTGGAGAAAGCTGAAGCCTTGAGTAGCCATACCACTTCACTAGAGAAGGTACCAACCGCTTACCAAGCATGAAAGGACCCAAGCTCCCTACTGCCTCCCTTTGGTGGTTCAACCTGACAGTGTGTATCCTGAACTAATTGTCTCCGCATAAGGCTTCCGGGCTCGGTGGTATTCATCCTTTCATCCTTCAGAAATGTGCCTGTGAATAAGTCCCCGTTCTCACTAAAATCCTTAACCAAAGCATAACGTTCGGTACCTCTCCAGCTGGTCGGACCAAAGCCAACATCCTGCGACATCTCTGCATTCTCTGCAAGAGTGTCCCCAACATGTATCTACAGTCATGTAATGTGCCATCTAGACCGTCATCAGGCATTTAGTGATTACCAACACGACTGCCGGTCCAGACTGTCCTGCGAGACGCAGCTTTAAACAACAGTTCATCAGATTTGGGAGTCCAATGAAAGCATCAAACAGGTCCACGTTGTAGTTTTGGTTTTCGCAAAAGCATTCGACACTCTCCCTCATCGTAGACTTCTTCATAAGCTCCTTTAGTTTGGCATTAGCGGCCCCGTCATAACATGATCCCACTCGTTGCTCACAGAATAGACAGTCAATCCACCATCTCCAGGTTATCCTCTATACCTGCTGACGCCCTATCTGGAGTAGCTTAGGGGACGGTCCTTGGACCCTCCTACTTCATGTATATTAACGATCTCCCAGAAAAGTCCAAAGTGTGTTTCTTCGCAGACGATTGTGTGGTGGCTCTTCACACCATTTACGTGTCGTCTGGGGGGGCACACAGCGCCGCCCATTGTTAAATTACGGTCATAAATTATTTTTGAGCCACGCGAACCTTGGCAAATCTTCACTGCGCTAGGGACTTCACAAGTTTTCGACGGTAACAGGCCCCAGTGGCGGTAGACGTTTCATATAGAAGTCCATTGATGCAAATGAGGTATTGCTATTCATTCCGTCAAGCGACACGGACCAACAACTTGTTAACATATTCGGACCCGGTCAAATAGCGTTGATTTGGATTTTTTGTACACTGGATATTGCGCAAAATACTTGGCCGATCTTAACGATTTACCCACCAAAATATTCCTAACTAAATTGTCTAGTTTAGCTGACTAGTTTATAATATAAGTTTATATTTGGAAAAAGACGAAAAAACGTGAAAAATACGTGAAAAATTCTTACCTTATTAGCTGGCTCAATTCTCGATTGCTGCTGTCCAGTCATGCCACACGCCATGCTTACAAAAACTAGTGAGCTAAATCGGTCTTTTTTTTGTCAGGAACCCATTTCTAACATCAGATCGACCACCTGAGTCGTCGTTTTCGTGATATCCAAGGTACCGCGAAACCTGTTTTTTCCTTCCTGTTCGCTAATCGCGAGCCTTTACACAGCGTCTGGCTGCTAGGGAGTCCCATGACGTAGCGCATGTCTAAGAATAGCGGCCAATTAGCGATGCGGAAACGGAATTTGTGGCGCTGTGTCCCAGCAGTACAGATTCTATGGAAGCGTAAATGGGGTGCTTATATCGTTATCAACCGACTGCGAGGTTTTTCAAAGACCAAATGTCTTGAGAAGTGGGAGAAAGATTGTTAACCATTCCATTCAAACCAGACAGGCAATTTTGAGCTACAATTGGAAAAACACCTAAATTTCAATAGACAGGGTGACGGGTCCTACCGCAGTGAATACCAGAATCATATCCACTCTCACTGAAGATCCCAAACAACCAAAACCAACCGCTTTCAAAAAATCCTGTCTACATACAGCCCGGGATTGGAATGCACTCTCATAGATGCTGTATAATAACAAGCTAAGCGTATGTTTGATTAATTGGGTGTTCCTCATAACCCTGACTTATTCTGAGTGTTGTTCCAGAAGGAACTTTTCAGATGAACCAACCGTGAAACCCAAACAACCTAGGCGTCCCATCTTGCAGTTACTGTACATTTTCCCTATTCACTGTGCACACAGTGCATTCAATAGGCCTATGACCTGTCACACGTACTCTGTGCTTAACGTATAGGACATGAGAAAACTCACGTCGTTGCGAGGAAAAGTGCTCAAGGGATTTTCTTCGTAGAAGCTCTAATTGTAGAATATATTATCATCAATAACATATGTGAATTTTATTATGATAGAACATTCAGAAAAATCCGAAAAATGGTTAATTTATAAAGAGTGGTATTTTGGTAGGGTATAATGCTAACTCTATGGCAAAAATCACCAGTGATTGCTGTGCAGATTGAAGAGAGCGCCATGGACAAACGGTTAGACCTATACTCTTCGTAGAAGCTGACACCCAAGATAATCTTATTTCTATAAGGTGGTGTAATTTGGTTGACATACGGTACTGAAAAATATCCGAAACGACCATTTCTAACAAGGCTTCCAACATGTGTAAAAACAGGCATACTCGCCAATGTTCATGCACACAGTGTGTGGGTAATCACTCATCCATAGCATGTCATCGATCAGTGATTGGATGGTGCCCTGTGAAGTGGGAATCATTTACATACGATCAAACTTATGAATGGATTCTTGTCACAATGATTCGGTTGGGTGGGCAAAAGGTCGAGGACCGTTTACAGTGGACACTAACTGCACTATGCTACACCATTATATAAATCCCCTCTTTATTTCAGGGGTGAGTGGTATCCACTCCTAAGAATTCCCACATACCTTGATATTACATAGTCACTTTTTTTAAATAGTTTACTCTTTTTTATTCATCCATGAACGCTGAGTTAATGGCGCGCAAGTGGCGCGGCCTCTTCAAAATGTATTTTTTCCTCATCATTCCTTAAAAGCATGTATATGAAAAGCGTCATTAGGTCATTCATTGAAGTTTAGAAGTAAGTTTGGGATTTGCAGGATATTTAATCACATTAAAATTCTCCAGAAAGTATTTTACTTAATAAAGGAATTAATTTGGTGCCATGGGTAATTGATAGACGAGAGACACGAATCTGTCATTATAAATTTATTTTATTATCTTAGTTTTATATGCGTGGTAATACAGAGATAAATAGTTCTTTGTTTTACATAACAATCTTCCGACTGAAATGTCAACGACAAGACAGAAGAGTGAATAACTATAACATATTTGATTAATAGTGATACTATAGCATCCCATCCGGGAAATATTGTGCCTTAATGTTTTAGTAATCTATTTTGTATCGGCATCATATTATTTTATTCTTTGATGGTAAAATATAGGCCATTTACAAATTAATCATGATAATAGCAGCAGAGGTGGCAATTGAAAACAATCTTAACTACACAGGACAGCCCCAGTTTCCCCAATTCAATATGCGAATAAACCTATTTCGCACAATTTCCTTTACTTAATAGAAAGAAAAGCAATACATATATCTGCTTTATTTGGGTTAAAAAATCACGTTTGTTTCCCCGAGGCATATCACGTGGTATTTAGATGTATTTTTCACATATGCAGTTCGATTTATATGCCCAAAGATTTTGAATCTAATGTACGATACAACATAGATATTATGAATGAAATTGAAGTAATAGAGTGAATGTCAAACATATTTCAGGATAAATTTGTTGAAGCGTCAAGCGTGATATTTTCAATTATTGCCAAACCCGAGTCTACAAAAATGGCACAATTAGGAATTGTCTTTTAAATTTCAAAAGTAAAATCTCGTCTTTACTTTTTGATATAATATGAGTTTAAACAGATTTATATTGAAATTAGATGATTAAAAATGCATTTTCGATTTTACCATTAAATTGGTTCTGTGTTATTGACAAACCAAAGTATGAGTATGAGTTTTTTTACGAATTTTTATTTTGCACACTTCTCGTAAACTAACAACGAAGTAAAAACCGTTACAACGTTAGTGCTATCTTCCGTAGAAGCTGTCTTATAAAGCTTATATATTAGTTCCCATTTATAGAAACGGGGCGATGGTCTTTACACAGTCGAGAGGAACTCGACTGTGTCTTTCTTCTGTACGGTTTCTTTCTTCTTTCTTCTTTCTTTCTGTCAACATGCTAATATCTCAGACATGGAACATCCCATAATAACCAAAACTGGTCCTGGGTTCATAACGCAGATTACGAACTTAAAAAAATGTTGTTTTCTACTCCGTACATAAATATTTTCCTTGGAGAGGCCAACTCATTGTAAACGTTTATTAAAATGTTGATTAATAAGGGAATAACTCTTTCTGTTGAGTAAAATCTTAGTCAAGTTTAGTAAACCTTACGTAAAGCCCGGCGTAAAGCACAGTATTTCACACTACAGGACGTAAGGTTTACTTAAATTTGACTAAGATTTTACTCAACAGAAAGAGTTGTTCCCTTTTTAATCAACATTGAGTAAAATAGTTTAGCGTGTAAGTGCCACCAAAAAGGACTTGTTTACACTAAAGATGCAGTGCAGATATTAATGGATAAGACAAATTATTCAACTGTAGAACGAAAGAAAGAGCGTACTTTTTTCAAATACAAAGAAGGTGAAACATTAGAATCTAATTAAAATCAAAACCCATCGTTACCAAAATACAGAATTAACGAGTTGGTAAAAAACACGGACATTCATCTTTCACCATACCATCCTGATCTCAAAACCGATGGAATTGACAGTCTGAAATCAAAGACTACGTAGCTCAACACAACAAAATAAAATCCATAATAAAAGTACTCGAAGACGCTTTTGAAAATGTGTCTGGAAAATTGCAATCGGACATGTACTTGGAATTGAATTACTGTGATGAGGAACATAATATGTGGCCATACACATCGAGCAAAATTTTCATAATCTTTTTTTTTTAAATTGCGGAGGAAAGTACTGACTGATAATGGTAACTATAAACTAAGTATGACCTGATGATTTTGCTATTATTAGGGACCCAGATTTTACCGGAAGTGGTCTAAATTTTGGTATCTGAAGAAAGCTATTATTTTTCTCATTTACCCTGTGAAATTTTAGGGCTAAATGGTGTTTGGTTTGTATGTTATGAGCGAACATATGCCCCATTTTGGTCGACCAATATTTATTTTACACGGTTCTGTATGGGTATTACAAATTCACGTTTTTAGCGCTTACTTAAAAACGGGGTAAAATATCGGCGCGAAACTTTACAGATGGAGTTTTGCCATTCTATCAAGATAAACAATTTATAGACTTAAATCGGGTCATCTCCCTTTAATAAACCTTGCATAGAAATCAAGGTTGATCGGTAAACATAACTGATTCTAAACCTGGCTATGGTTTTTCGGGCAGGTCATTTTGTGATATGTTTATAGATAAAATGTTAAGTCTTGATTTGAAGGTACTTGTTACTCAGACTAGCTCTAGGTTGGTAAACATAGAAAATAATCTTTCCCTAGGGGCATCCATATTAGATGCCTCGAGCTCAGGTTTAAGTCTGGTACATATTAAGCAAATTGGGCCATACCGCGAACTATAGGAGGCGTAAATATCCGGAAAATAGATAACAAGAATGATCTCCCGCAATATAATGTGACGCACTGAAAATCGATGTGCATCATTTGCGTATATATTCTGTTCCATAAAACCAACCCTAAATATAAACGGCGTTTTGTTGACATTCCAGGGGATGTCAAGGCCAAATTGATCTTAATGTTCTGTCATGTCATAAAATATTTACACATAGCTTAATGAGCATGGTATTCCCTGACACAAAGAAAAATCAACATACTCTAATTACGAAGAAATAATGGGAAGGGACGAATAATAAATATTATATTAAGGAAAAGAAATAACGTAGTTTTTAAATTATTTGCACAAAATTTACAACAACAAAAAATAACAAGTCGGCCGCTGCATCTATCACCCAAGATCAACAACTAAATTAGGGGTTGTTGCAAAACACATCCAACATGCAGTTCCTCGTCGGTTCCATGCACCTGGCGCTTTTTACGGATATGTATCGTTCTGAGCATTGCATCATGGTTCAGTCGCCTCGAGTGCTGGTCAACCCTCGGTTAAGTGTTGAAGTCACCCCTTTGTATCATAGAATTATACCTAATACATTAATAGTCAGCAATCCAGAAAGACGGCGTCGGTGTACTCTGGATCTACATTAACCTATCTGGGTATCGATATACTGTCAATAAAAGTGTGCAGTGTAGGATTGAATACATATTTGTACCATTTTGTGAAGATATTGAACTTGTTTTAGAATATAAAATGTTCAAATGGTTACTTTTTTCAAAAATCTACATTCTACATTGAAGTGTTTTTATGGTTGTTTAGTTACAGTATTAAGAGAGAGAAATTCAAATACTCAGTTTTTGTCTGTCATTTAACTCTCAGATTCTACACAATTAATGGGTTTGACAAATTTTGTTCAAGAACAAGTGCCCACTTATATTCCAATACAACGTGGCTGTTCTAAATTTTAACACTGTTCAAAGCTTAAATACGGTTTATAAGAAAACCGTCTGTGATGCAGCAATATTTTGTTACATAACTACATGAATGTTTTGAGGTAAAATTTAGCATGAGTCATCCATATACCAGGTTTAGTGGGATCGTCATGAACAACATAATGTGATTGTTAAATGTCAGACGACCACATAACATGCACTTTCATTTTAATGAAAAAAATGATTCGGATGTGGTAAGATCGCTCTGAGGCGATTAAAATCATGCAATTTGTGTGTTCCTTCAATTCATAGTTATTCATAAAATAAATCTACCATTCTCTGTAACACGGAACACTGTCGCTTTTCTAACAGACCATTCTTAAGCAATTTAAGACGTAATACAACATAGAACTCTTGGGGTTTTCACTTGGAAAATTAAACTCTTAACATACATACCGACTTGTCCTTTAAAAATTATTACGATACAATCGGCAGTTTTTAAGAGTTTTCGTATCTTTTTATTGGTTTTGATTAAATGTTCGATACAATTCTGATTTAAAGAGACACTGGCACATTTGAAATAGTGGCGCCTTCACGATTTTTCAAAATCGATTATTTTGCATGGTGGTAAAGCTCTTATATACAAAAGCCCTCACCCGAAATGATTAAGACCAAATCGCTTCATTATGGGTAAACAGACCGATTTATAAGTAACGTCGCCGGCGACGCTTAATACAGCAGACAACGAAAAAAACGAGTTCAAAACTATCAGGTAATATACACATTTGTTGATTAAAGTTATGGAAAACTAAAAGTGCCCTACAAATTACCTGGATAATGTCTTTATCCTCCTATCAATGTCCCATTGTTTGGGGTATGTTATTTTTAGTGTAAAATATATCTCGTTCTTCCAATGGCCTTTACTATCATTTGAGAGCGAGCAAATTGAAGAAAATTCATTGGTGAAAATGGCCAGTGCCCGCTTAATGAAATTATTCAAAATACGTTTTTGCGGCCCACACTGGGACAAATTAAGACTCAGATGCATAAAGGTATCAATGGTTTGTAAAACGGAGACGAATACTACATACAGAGAAGCGGAAGCAAAGCTGTAGTCCATTAACAGCTCGAGCGTATTCAACCCAGATTGTTCGGCTTGCAATGACTTGGCGCACGGTGCGCGCTGTAAAGAACCTTAGTTTCTATGAGCGAGGTATGCTGCTGCAAATCAGGCAATGTTACCCAATTTTGTGCTTCAATTCATGACTAACGTGAATTATAATTGTTCTAGAAACCGGTGCTCACAAAATACCAGGGTCCGGGTGACTGAGTGTCATACACCCATCTGTCTATAAGTTCTCCATTTGGAGTGCTGTATGATCATTGTTTCAGCAACTGTACCCAAATGGCCTCGTCTACAAGGTAGGTTTATTCGTACAAAATACATGTGCTATAGTAGCTAGGGCCATTTCTCGTGGGGCATCAGTTTCTTTACACCGGCTCACATCAAAGGATGTGTTTGGCCATGTCAGAAATAATTCTTTTTCATAAGAATAAGTCTAAATAAAATGTCCAATTAGATCTATTTGTTAAAAAAAAGGAGTTGGAGAAATAAACATGGTCCCACAGTTGTTCCAATTCTTGTGATTTGAAAGAGAAATACACATTTTAATTAACTCAGTATATTTTGAGATATCCAAGAATGTCATTAATCCAAGAAGTCATTAAAATTGAGAAAATTCTACCTATAGTCGACAAAGAGGTACAAATTGGGACCATTTAACATATCCATGGCTGTGTTTGAAAAGTCACTGTGAGTGACTTAAACTGGTGTTCAAGGCTTTTTGACAAATAAACACACAGTAGGGCATCATCGATTTAAAAATAGCCCGACAAACTCACATCTTGGGCGTTATACATTATGAAATGTATTGAATAACGATTACTGCTTCTCGACGCGTAATACCCGCAGCCGCGCGCAAGTGGCTGTAAGCCTGCTATGTCTAAAAAACGGGATCAGTCTGCTCATACAGTCCACGGTAAGGGTAATTAGCCGGCTATGTTTTCAAGTTTGATAGACTTATGGACCAATCTTTTCACATTCATGCGGGGACAATTGAATCTTAATATTTTAAAGAACAATTACAGATGTTGAATCTTAAAAAGGAATTTTATTATGCGGAATCAACAGCAATTTTGGGAAAAAAATAAGATTGATGAGCGTCACGACATTGATTGGTTTAGTGTTTTGCTTCGGGGGACCCATTCCGGTAAAAAGAAGTACGTATCCTTACATGAAAAAAAAAACAAACCGATATCGTCATCGCATACGTCGGTTTTGAATAGTAGGGAAAAGGTAAATTTTGTACTGTTTCGACATACAAACGGGTTTGTCTTTGGTAAATAAATTAATAGCACTTTGGCAGAGGGTCATGTACAGACCTTGATTTAACATAGTCGGAATTTAGAATATCGGTCGCCCCCGAAGAGCAAACTGATACATGAGACCTGACACGTGACCTGTAACTGACACGTGACACCAAACCCTTCATCTCGTTACAGTTTATAACTACATACGCAAAGCAGCAAGCATTCTGCATCTCGTTGTCACAGCGAGTAATCGATCAAGATGTGAGGGAATATACATGTGGGTTCTGTTAGTACAGAATAGTTTCAATGCATTTGAAGGAGTAGGAAAGACTATTTTAAAAGCAGTTCAAGTCATAGTGTGGTACTTTTCAATGACCCTACTTACCCAGCATATCGGGGTAAGCTAATCTTGTAAATTGTTTTCAACATGTTCACAATTCAAATCAATGCAAAATAATGCTCCTGAGTGATAGCCATGAAACAGTAATAGTAGCAGTGTCATGTCACGCATGATTTGAAACATTTAACACAAATGATAAGCCCTTCTCTATACCATGAAATACAATGAGAGTACATATGGTCCAGTGGAGTTGGTGACGGCGACTTTGATTGAAGGTTTGCGGGTTGAACCCCGGTGCGGCAATGTGTCTGCCTTTTTTTTTAAGAATGTTAAGTATGTATATAGCGCTTACACAACGTCGCTCAAAGCGCATTTCATATTCGCGTCACTGGATTAGATCACCATTTCACAAATGAAAATTTGGCACCAATTATAATGGCGCACTGTACTGGTGGAGTCTGGCCCATCGCTTTGGCAAGAGAGATGGGCACCTGTTTGTGGCACAGATCCGTACCCTTTACTTTTTACGGTCGAGCTCTGCCAGGGTTGGGGGTTCTGTCTGTTTCATTGAAAATATGGAAAAAGGAACAATGTTGTGATTAGATAGAAAATTTAACATTTAAATATTAAGTAAAAAAACTTAATTTTTCAATCAATTTTTTTTTACAAAAATTAAAGCAATTAAAAATTAGGACTACATAAACATATCAAGTAAATAAAAAGAAGTACATGATAAATTAAAAACAAAATACTAAATATAAGCAATCAAAAAATAATATCAAAGTGAATGAACAAAAAAATAATACAAATTCAATAATAAAAAATAAAAGTAAATGAAAAATACAGCAATAAAAAACAAAATATTAAAACTAAAAATGAATATAAAATAAACAAAGCAATAAAACAATGAAGGAGAAACAAAAATGAAAAATACATATAAGCAATAATAAATATAAAAAAACAATTATAAAAATGGATGAACATAGATTGAAAAAAATACAACAAAAAAAAATGTGATTGGGTGGTAAAAGCATCCCAAATATCAACAACAAAAACGAAAAGAAACAACGAGAACAAAAAATACCCCTCCCCCCCCACACACACACATGCGGAGAAGTTTTTGAATATATATTATAATTATAAATTAAGAAGCTGAATCGAGCTATATAGGGCCTAGCTCTAACTGCCGCGGTGAAGGTGTGAACAACGGGCAAAAGTTCGTTATTTTTATCGTTTTGTGCGAATACAAATAAAAAATCTTCTTAGACACCACCACGGTGCGAATTCAGAAAAGTTTTCTTTTCACACCGTTACGGTGCGAATTACAAGAAAAGGTTTCTTATATACCGCTACGGGGCGACCCTCCATTACCGGAAAACATTGACTTATCGCACGTGTCTAAGCTTATACTGCCTCGGGGACACCATCACCATGTGATTGGTCATCGCCAAAGCAAAGAATGGCATGGACACCGCATGCTGCTAACTAGGATCCATTCTGATCCAATAAGGCGGGGGGGGGGAGGGGGGGGTGGGGGGGTAACTGTTACTGATGTTGTAATCGGGGTTTCTTCCTAAGCGTTTGGTTATTCATGGGTAGGTGATTGTACCTTGGAATCAAAATGTGGATTTGGAGGCCAAAATTACCTTGCATGCAATAACATTGGTTCAGAATTTGACACCCTCAACGTTGTTTACATAAAGATTCAGGTGATGAATGTAGCGTGCTTTTAATTTGGTTTTGTATGGCATGTACATGTTTAAAGATGATATATAACGTGAGGCATTTTTTTAGCTCTTTATTTTTAAATATGTATGTCAAAACTCAGAAATCTTAGCGGGCCCTATAGGCAAAGGTAGACGAGTTCCACCCAAACCTAAAAAATATCAGTAAGTTTCTTGGTTGATGTGGTTAGGTAAGTATTAAACTTATTTTTCTGCTTCAAAGTGGAGTTCAGCATTTACGATTTGAACATGGGGGGGCGTCCCTCGCAACGGCATGACAACATTGCCTTTTTTTTGCCATGAAACACCTTTGCTTTTTTCTTCTTTGTACTGGGTGCATTTGTTATTAATACAAATGATTGAGCAAAATTCAAAAATTGGGCGTTAAACCAGATATTTTAGAAAATAATGTTTTTCGACCTGTCTACCTGTAGGAGATAGGCAGTGATATCAGTTCCATATTGAAAAAATATGGGGAACTGAAAACTGAGTTAGGCCAAAGGCTATATGCACGAATGTCGTGCACAAAATTCTAAAATGGTATACTACATGACGATACCACAGGCTTATCATTTAAGTCCTAACACCATAGTCGTAACACCACCCAAATTGTAAATTAGCTAAAGCCATGCAATAATAGGCCTACGCATTGTAATAATCAGTACATTTGTCAGTTGTTGCTTAAAGTACTCAACAGTTAGGCCCCTCCAATTTGTATGGACAATTAATTCTGATGGTACTAGGACGAAGGCTACCGTCATCTTTCTGATGTTACGCGACTTGTTATACCTCGTACCATGCGTAGATTTGGTGACAGCTCATTCAATGTCTTGACACCCAGCTCGAACAAGCTCCCCGTTAACATCAGAGGCACCCTGGTACACCGTGTATGTAATAATTTCGTGTAATGTAATAAACCGACGCGTAAGGTAAGAAATTTTGACGGTTATGTATAAAACGCGTAAATGTAATTAAAAATTGACGCGTTCGTTTATATGTAATAAAAAAACATTGACGCGAAATGTGAATAAAATTTTTCGTGTAATGTAATAAAAAAAAATATGACGCGTTAATGTAATAAAAACTAACGCGTTATGTAAAACATGCCATTATAATTTCGAATTTCACATAATTTTCAAGGAAATTAAACTTTTCTATCACCCACCGCGTATAAAGGGATGTACTCACGTGCGCACGAAAACACCGTCCCTGGTCAGGCACTTGCGGGATAACGTGCTTCCACCGGAAACCGCGTAGGTATCTGGAGGTTAGTGAACTATGTTAACACTTTAGTGTATATCTTGTGCACTACGGGTTTTTTCAGGTGTATGGGGTGGGAAGTGGGTTCAACGTGTACCTCGGATCCCCCTCTTGAAAACACTTTGCGGTGGATTTTTTTTTCAAAACTATGGTCATTGGTGGGGTACATAAACACAACCCGACAAGATAACTGGAAAAATATTCGATTGTACGATTCAAAATTGCCGTCCAAAACGGACGGCCATTGATAACGCGCACAAATTTCCCCCGCCGAAAAATGGAAAAATGGCTCATAATAGAGACAACATTAAATAATTTACATTGCATGAAATACATGAATATAACCCTTAAGGGGCAAAACAAGTTGTGTATAGTGACACCCCCCCATAGTGCTTCTGTATGCTAATTAGCATAAAAACGCCATGGCCGATTTTTTTTCACAACATATGCGCAAATGATTTTACGGAAAGTGCTTAAAATTTTTGGTTTAAAAAAAAAAACTTAGTCCAGAAAACAAAATGTCGGGTCCACACATGGACCCTGTCCTTACTGATACCACTTTCCGCCGTGCTAAAACACCCCGTTTTCTGGTACCATATTGTCAATTTGCATTGTGACGATCCTTTATGTCATGACAAAAACTAAAATCCCCCGGTGTTATATATAGGTAAAGGTACAGGATGATCCCAAAGTGAGGGATAGAGGCAAACCCCCCCCCCCCCCCAATTCCACAACAGTGTAGGGGGAAAATTAACTTTTCACCAACAAAAGTAGGAATAGAAGATGATTCATTACAGGTTTTTTGTCTGAAATTGACGGAAATGACTAGTGTTGTATACTCAGATCGTTTAAGTGCTATCATAATGTTTTTGATTTGGTTCTAATCGACGACTAAATTTACATGCTCATACATTCTTTTCGCGTTATTTTCTGGTCAGGTTTGCACCAGGTTGAAGTTGTTGATTAAAGACGAAATCGGAGTTGGCAAATGGGCAGTTCTGATTTTTGGGGAAGAATTTGAACTAAAACAATTGTTGAACTTCGGATGAACATTGTGGCGAAATCGAACGGAAAACCATAATATTTAATTACATTATGTGACCAATTTTTTATACATTCCTGGTTTTTTTAACAACCACGGCAAAATTTATTGACATTAGCGTCACTTTTTTACGCGAAAAGATTGTGTATGTTATTTTGTGTAATGTTAATAATCGACGGTAATGTAATAAACTGTAATGTCATAAAAATGCCGCGTAATGTAATAATAATTTTATTACCAATACACGGTCAATTTTTTTACAAGTACCTGTTTTATTACACAACACAGCAAAAAATTTATTACGATACGCGTCACTTTTACGCGAAATAGATTGTGTTATGTTATTTTCGTGCATGTAACAATCGACGCGTAATGAATCAATTCTGCCGCCACGTAATATGTAATAAATCGAAGTGTAATGTAATAAATGTAATGTAATAAAAGTGCAGCGTATGTAATAATATTTTATGAACAATACGGGCAATTTTTATTACATTTACCGGTTATACAAACACGGCAAAAATTATGTGTTATGGTATTGCGTAATGTAATTACAGTTTATTTACAATACGCGCAATTTTATTACATTAATGTTTAGTACACCCACAAAACACGGGAAAAATTTTTGACATACGCGTTACTTTGTTACGGAAATATATGTGTTATGTTATTTGCGTAATGTAATAAGATTTATACAATACGAGGAATTTTTATTACATTACCTGGTTTATTAACAACACGGCAAAATTTATTACATTACGCGTCAATTTTGTTGTATATGGTGTGATGTTATTTTCGTGTATGTAATAATTGACGCGTAAATTAATAAATTCTGCCGTGTGTAATGTAATAAAACGGGAAATGTAATAAAAATGCCGCGTAATGTAATAATATTGCCGTCACTGTCAATGCCATGGCGATGAGGGCTAGTTGTGTACCCGTTGTCCCTTTCCCATCCCCAAACCCCAGGGGGGGGGCCGTGGGGGGGTCACCCAGCATTCTAAAATCAAAGGTTGATAGGATGAAGGCACCCCAACCGAATAGGGGAGGGATCCTTAGTAAACCAAAACAACGGACCTAAGTACACAGAGACCGAAGACATCCACCAGATTAAGGTCAAGGGAATAAAGTCGCAAGCCAATACCAGTCCAGAAGAAAGCGTCACAAGTAGTATGCGTACAAGTAAGTTACATAAGTATAATTTCCCACAATGCAATGCCAACTTTTTAAAGATACAATACATTAGGTTTGGCATTGCACTGGGACAGTTTATTGTGACAGTCTGAAGTTGTAATCTCCACTATATACTTGTAAAGGTACTTACAAAAATGTTAGAAAATTGATATGACGTCATCAGTGACATTTGTTTTTCAATAATTTAAAGTTCGAAAACATGAATCAAAATTTTGGACACATAGAATTTGTTTATAAGGAGTGGTTTGGCTCAGTTGATATTTTTATCCTTTTTATTCAAAACTGAGAATCCCGAGAGGATTTATAAAATCTTTGGTTATTTCTTTATAATTTGGTGGACGTATGATAGCGTACTTGTACATATACGTACAAGTACGATATCGTCTGCACTGATACTGACGGACAGACAAACGGACGAATTGACGGACGCACACACATGCGCGCGCACGACCGACGGACACACACGCACCACACACACACAACACACATACGTAAAATTCGTATCTCTTGGGGCCAAATATGTGTAAAAATGTTGTAAAGTGTGTAAGCTTGTGGGGACCTATGCGTTCTGTACAGAGGGTTATGGGGTCAAAGATGTCCCCACAAGGCTTTAATGCCATTTAGGTCCTAGTTGGGGCAGTGGGGACTTGCTTCTAGGGATAGGTCTCACAGGTATGCCAAACTAGGCCATTTTAAGCAATTTAGCATGTGGGGACATGGCCTTTTCCCCACAAGCTAACTCCGTCCCCATAAGGAGAGTATTGAACGGACCATTGTCCCCACAAAGATACAATTTCCCCATCACACCCTCACACATACACAGACCCTCACACACACAAAGTCGCGAACATCTCAGAGTCCAATATGCTGCTAAGTCAAACTAATACGTACAAAATGCCATGTTATTACATACACGTTAATTTTTAGGACATTGACGCGTGGACCATATTTTGTTATTATCATGTTACACGAAAATTTTTATTACATACGCGTCAATTTTTTTTATTACCATCATTTTCACCATTGTCACCCAAATACCACATATTTAATAAAAAACAAAATTTTATTAACATTACGCGGCGTTATTACATTACACGAATTAATACATAACACGGTTGTAAACACACCCTCCTCCAGTGTCTATAAGCGGCTCCCTGAAAAAACACTTATTATGATTTTTTTTAATTTGGAGTTGGTAGTATTCAGTTTTATGCTGTATTTCATGTTTATTATTAATTGTTTATTTTAAGTATTTTTGCAAGGCGCTGTGGTTTCTGTAGCGTGCTATAAAAGTGCAATTTTATTTATTGTGATGATACTAGTATTTATTGGTATTAATCCAAGATAACTGAAGCTTTATTTACTGCCGACAAGCGTCAGCAAACTGTATTTTTAATATGTGTCAATTTTAATTATTACGTTTTTCACAAAATAAAAATTGTTACGTATTATTAAGACAGTAAAATATACCAAAAGGAAGTTGTATTGTTTTCTGAAGTAATATAATTCATGCGTCCTAGGATGTATCACGTCAGTGGTAATTGTCGATGTCAATTAACACATCCGTGCATTGCTATCATGAATAGTTACTTAATCCGTTCAATCAAGTTAGATTTCTGTATGGTTATACACAAATGTTAGTGGTTTTGAGATGAATTTATCCCTCAAACAATGTTTAAGACTAGGATTGTTTGTACTCATTTGAATGCGTGTTTGATCGGATATGGTCATGAACATTTTACATTGTTGAAAAAAAATGAAACTCGTGTGGGGGAGGCGTATCTCGTGGTGGGGACGGAGGGTTAAGTAGCATTTAGATTTGTAGGATGTGTATAAAATAAAGACCTATGCCCTAACACCCATAAAACAAGGGACCATTAAAGCAAGTACCTATAAAACACAGACCTATAAAAACAGAACACCCAAAAACAAAGGACCTATAAACAAACAAAGACCTTATAAAATAGGTTCGGGTTTGGTTTAGGTTATGGTAGGGGTTAGGGTTACGGGTTTAGGTTAGGGTTACGGTTAAGGTCTTTGTTTTATAGGTCTTGTTTTATAGGTCTTGTATATAGGTGTTTGTTTTCTTAGCATTAGGTCTTTCTATATACACATTCATTGACATGTGTCTTCAAACGGACATAATCAAATGACATAAAATAACAAGGCTAAATAGTGCTCTTCAATACTGCATAAAATACAAATTACTATGGATTGTACAGGAAGAAGGTATTTTTTCGTGAACAATAATTTAAATGGTGTAATTTCATTTCTATGTAATGTGCAAATTTCTGTTTCTTCGGTGTCCTTGAGGAGAAGACATTTTCCATAGGCTTTAATTGTCCGCTTCCTAACAAAATAAACAACATCGTAATTTTAACTATATTAATTAAACTACTTATTTTGCCGCCGTCTTCGGATGTGTAAAACCTTTGATTGTACAATTTTGAATACTTGATGTGTTGTATTGCGTTGTGTGCACGTCTGTGCCTATCATAACACTTTGAAATATTGTGGTACAGAGAAAGAAAACACACAACGCATACTCTAAAACACACACACACACAACACCACACACATACAACACAACACACATACACACACAATGGCAGTCATCCAGCAGTAGTAAGCCAGCCAATCCAACCACAATCACGCATA
Source organism: Ophioderma brevispina (assembly GCA_023653785.1). NCBI lineage: Eukaryota > Metazoa > Echinodermata > Ophiuroidea > Amphilepidida > Ophiodermatidae > Ophioderma > Ophioderma brevispina. Next base: position 38,558 of record JAMKCH010017946.1, read on the forward strand.
CATCACTTAACCGAATATACACGAAGCTTTGGCGGTATTGTTTGGTTTGTTAGAAGGCGCAAAAACCCATTATTACAATGGAGTGTGCATATATGGCATGTCGATTTTATTTTTTTTTTTGTAGTGAATTCTTACAGTACGCTTTGGTTTCCAATTTCTCGTGTGATTTCAGTGAAATACCATTGCTGGTATTTCAAAATCATAAAACTCTTTAGTCTCTAGCGGTTTTGTCTACAACACCATTCAATATCAATTTAAAGGAAAATTTAGATTTAATGGACACTATGTTATGTCGCGAGCCATTATTGTTAATCCGGAAACGACTACCCCTTAAGTGCCAGTATGACGTCAACTCTGTCTTTGAGTCAAAATTATATCTCAATTATGATGGTGAGGATACAAACTCTGTAAAATATAATTGCTAATGGGCATGAGTTTCATACCTCTGGCTGTTTTAGAGGACGCAGGGGTGTTCTAAAGTAAATACGCATACGCACGCGCGCGTCTGGCTGTTTTAGAGGACGCAGGGGTGTTCTAAAGTAAATACGCATACGCACGCGCGCGTCTGGCTGTTTTAGAGGACGCAGGGGTGTTCTAAAGTAAATACGCATACGCACGCGCGCGTCTGGCTGTTTTAGAGGACGCAGGGGTGTTCCTCAGGCTCATAGTAGGCATAGGGCTATCACACTAAAATTTGAAATTTGTCCTTTCAATTCCATTGTTATTTTATTTGAAGAAGCTCATCAAATGCTTTTCAAAACTGGTTGAATTTTTGAAATCGGACATTGGAGTGTGGAGAAATTACACATTTAATATCCCAAAATTTCGCGTTGTTTTTGACAAAATGTGGCATTTTTTTGGTCAATTATCGAAAAACTTGAAATTCTCAGGGATTGCTTCTCAGAAATTGTTAATTTTATGAAAAATCGCCTTATTTAGATATTAGTACTCATGTCTGGCTACATGATGGTAATAATATGATAGGAACTTTAGACCATCGTTAACCATTGGAACAATTAAGTCAAACTTTGACATTTTTTGATTTAAAATTGTTTCCAAAAGTCCAACTTACTGTGTAAGTCAATGGGAAAATCGGAAAATTTTGACCCATCGTTCTTATTAAAAAATACCAAAAAATTAAAACCAAATAAAAAAATCGCCCTATGATTCCATAAAGTACACTACTATTGTGGCTAAATAATGTGCAATTTGGGTATGATCTGACATCGTTAACCGCGTGCCCCATTAAAAATTGTGAAAAAGTGAATTTTGACTAAAAGTACCATATAAAAGTGTGTACACCATTATGATTGTCCAAGTGCGTATAAGCAGCAGAATTGACTCCCCTACATATAGACCGGGAGATACCAGCAATTTAATCCTGATTTTTTACCAGGTGTCTTGTTATGATATTTGTATAGGCCATCCCTTGGGCCATCTGAAAAACAAAGTCTTGAGTGTCGCGAGCGGTGGAACGTGACATCAGAGGTCAATGACCTCTAAATTTACATGTTCTTCACCAATATAGCTATTCTTAGCGCTACTGATCACATATAAAGAGTAACATAACAAATCGGTATCATTTTAAAGAGAATAACATTATCTATTCGATGATATCAAATTTGCGCTATTAAATTGAAGCAGTAGCTAGTTATAGGCCAAAAAGTGATGATTTTTTCAACTTTTTTGCTATTTTTTGCCTTACTGGCTGAAACAGCCAGACGCGCGCGTGCGTATGCGTATTACTTTAGAACACCCCTGCGTCCTCTAAAACAGCCAGACGCGCGCGTGCGTATGCGTATTACTTTAGAACACCCCTGCGTCCTCTAAAACAGCCAGACGCGCGCGTGCGTATGCGTATTACTTTAGAACACCCCTGCGTCCTCTAAAACAGCCAGACGCGCGCGTGCGTATGCGTATTACTTTAGAACACCCCTGCGTCCTCTAAAACAGCCAGACGCGCGCGTGCGTATGCGTATTACTTTAGAACACCCCTGCGTCCTCTAAAACAGCCAGAGGTATGACACTCATGCCATTGTTAACTCGGTCATAAAAGTTACCTCGGCTCGGAAAACTCAACAAAAAAAGTCGTACCACAAAAGTCGTGCCACAAAAAGTCGTACCACAAAAGTCGTGCCACAAAAAGTCGTGCCACAAAAAGTCGTACCACAAATTGTCCCATCCCCTGGATACTGCAAATTATTCACCATGTCCTAGCAGTGCAAGAAATTTACATAAAATAATGGTTTGACCTCAAAATAATTGCAACACAAACAATTTTGGTGTTGTTGTACTAAGAAATGATGGGAGAATAACAACAGTCTAGCGGTATAAGTAGCGGAGAACATGTATTTGCAGGAGGGCAAGGTTTGTACAGTGGAAAATATAAAGTAGGTATATGAATTGTACTGAAATCTATACCAACATTTTGGCCATATCCTAAAGATTAAAAAAGGTATAGTTTGCCCTATCTGTGAATTATAGTTTAATAGTTATAAGACAATAAAGGTTCAAGGTCATCTTGGGGTAACATCTTCAGAATTATCTGATTCTTTTCAAAATGGTCCTAAATTCTTCATATAGTCCCAAAGGACCAGGAATTATAATAGTTGCACTTATTTTACCATTTCATAACGTAAAAATGTAACAATGGCCTACATATCATTAATACTTGCCATCTAATTTACATACTAAAATGTCAAATGCAAAGCAAATATGCATTTTCTGTTATATGATATGACCAGATAAACAGTTTGAGACTAGTTTCGTCAAAATCGGAGCACTCTGAAAGAAATACCCCATTATGACTTTGAACTGTTATGAGCCGATAATCCTGACACTAATGACCGTAGATATGGCAATCTATACCTTCTTTAATCCTCAAGATCAGATGTGAATAAGTTGATATATGTTTCAAAACAATTAGACTAGTTTTACTTTTGCTCCCCAGGTTGTTTTTTCTTAACTTTTGAATTTGATATATTATTCGGTGATAATTTAGAAGTATGATAACACAAAAATTGTTTCTGTTGCAATATTTTGAGGTCAAAAACAACTTTCTTGCACTATAGATTCACACAGCAGCCGACAACATCCCACTGAGCTATTGTTATGAGTGTCATTGTTTAAATAAGAGTCTACAACAGACTTTAGTAGGCGTCTGTGGAAATTTGATATTCGGGTTTAATTATAAGGTTTTAAAACACAAAAAAATGACCGGTTAGAAGTTTTTCTGTTGAACGGTTTCGGGTGGTATAAAAGGAACCATTTTAGACAAAAAAATTCCTACACGGTCATCGATTTTTCTTGGGAAATGCGAAGTAAATGTCTGTGTTTTGAAATGGCAGCAGTGCGTGACCTGATGTTGGTGTAATCCATGCACAGCGGGACTTTGGGAAGACGTTGCTGGCTGCTGTGATAGATTCAATAGGCAGATCAAGCTACAAAAGGCTCTCACCAGGCTGCTAAGATCTATCAACGAACAGGTGGAGAATGCTAATGGGATCAGGATTACTATTCAGATTGTCCTGAGCGTGTGTCTTCCATTCACGTCTGTACCCTCTGTCTATATGATTGTGTGTCATGTATCACCGTTTGTGTGTCATGGGTTTGTGTACTAAGTTTGTGTACTGAATTCAAAGCTATTGAACGTGACTAAAATTGCCCATCGACACGCCTACGAATCGGGTAACTAATCTGTAGAATATCCAGTTCTAAGTCTGCAATCACTTCAGAAGACATTCGTTACAAACGCCAAAAATGCCTTGCATGATGTCCTATTAAATTCCGTCCTTCAACATAACGACGCTCGCAATAAACGAGGAGTTAGATCTTATCTCGAATCAATCTTTTTTGCACAACAGTGGTTTCCAATAGACTAATAATTTCCAGTCTACGTACAAAAGAATAGGTTCATTGAACTAACCTAAAGCCAGTGCAATAGATACCCAATACGTTAATACCTGAGTGTCTGAGAGGTTGTCTACGTTTACATCTTAAAGGTAAACGTGAAAGAGTGTATATTTGGCTATTCCAGAAAATAAATGCATCCAAAGGTAATTTTTTCAGGGAGAAGTTTCTGGAATTCCAAGTTTTCATTTTTCTTTACAACTGGCATTTCCAGTCACAGCAGGCGCCAGCAGCGGTGGGAAACGCGGGAATTGAAAATAAAGGGGTGTTATCAGACGCCGAAATATCATGGAATTTTAAACCATTTCTTGGTGGGAATTAAATTTTGGTAAATCTTAAAACACTGTATTTGAGATTTAAAACTTGCAAAATGGACTACAATGCCTGGATTTTCCAACGGTTAGAAGGCAAAATGAACACCGAATCTATCAGGTATCTAATAAGACAAAAACATGTAATGCGAATCCCTGTGTTCATGTTTATCTTTGCCTGAAATTTTGGAATTACACACTTATTAAACAGTGCGCGCTTTATTTTCGGTGAGGGCCGTGCTTGCCGAATATCAAAATTAGTTTATTATTTGCAATATAACGCACTCATGTATAAGATAAACTCTTCCAAATTACAAACATGATTTACTCTTATATCTTGGTCAACCCAACTTGTTCCTTAGTCCAATGTGAATTTACTCCTTGCCACAGGGTAAAAACAATATTCTCTCAATTGCTTTTAAGTAAATACTTTACCGTATATGTTAGCTACGAAAACGTGAACAATTTTCGACATGTTGGCTTTAGGTCCGAGCACTTTAGAGTTTAGTGAAAAGATGAATAATGCAAGTGGAGAGGCGGGGTGGATATTAAAGGCAACATTCGTGATCCGCGCGTTCATCCTCTTCTTGACTGCCTGAAACAAGTAAACAATGTTGTATACTGAATATCTACATGCAAACCCGATCTAAATCGCGAGTATAGGTTCGTCGTAAACGGATAACTTTCCGCCCAGTGGCTACGGGACGGTCTTATACAAGCATTTGCCTCACCACATTAAGCGCAGTGAATAAATTAAATTTTCGTCAGGAAAAGTCTTTCTTTTTTCAAGATATCTAGTGAACCATTTACTAAATGACCTACGAAGGCGTACCTGGAAATGAATGTACAATTCACATAAAAACTCAAGCTTAAGAACTGATATTTTGAGAACAAGATTTTTAAAGGAATTTAGTGAAACAAATTTAAACAAAAGGTTGTTTATGTTTATGGCGCCCCCTCTGTTGGGGTAAGGAGAGAAAAAACTGGGCCGGCAAACGCACTATACTTTGAATGGGGGAAATTCTGTTTTTTTGCGTGTAACTTTTGTGTCGAATTAAAAAATACTAACTTTTCTTATCAAGCATAATTAGCTAATGCTTAACCAGCTGCATTTGTGACTAATTTAGATCAGGAAAGATTCGTGGCAAGTAATTTATAAACCAGATTTTACTGTGGTCGGCCAGAGAAACTACTGTAATATTTGCCTGCCAGAAAACAACAGAGGGCGTCTGGAATGTCAACAAGGACGTCATAGGTCACATATCCTATAGAATTTTGCCTTCAGATTTTTCCTATCTATTATGAGGAGGTGAATTTCATCTCGGTTTCATTGTCAGCGGAATGCGTCTACATTTTTCATATCGCCATACAGTGATAGGTTTCTACATGCGCTATTTAAGAAAGGGGTGATGCAGTATCCTTTAGGGGCGAATATAATTGTGTCGAGGTCGGCGAAAAATTAAAGAATGGCGTAGGCGCAGCCGAGTTCCAGTGCTTTTGAATTTTTGTCTCTGAGCCGATGGCTACATTATGTAGCCCCATAAATAATACGCGCAAAAAACCCTTTTTATTCTATCATTACCGAAAAACAGCGTGCGCCGTGATATAATGAGGGAAATGATTCGCCACCCATTATGCAGAATAGGGCCGTTAACATGACAATCAGAATGCAGCATTTCAATAAGGGCAAGCAGATGGTAAATTAATGTTTTTTCTCTGCACCCTAACGTACAGACAGGATTAGTAGACGATGCGGATAGCAATAGATCAAACTCCAGACGCGCTAGTATACTTAGAAAGAAATAAGAAACACGCGAGCTAGGAATTCGAACGAAGCAAAATATGAGGCGGGTTGTTTTTGATTTACATGCTTTACATGCTTTAAATAACAAATTAAATCAAAAGGAAACAAGTACATTTATCTTTGGATTGAAAATAGAAAATATGAATACGGTGTAGGATGAAAGACCTTGATGATGTTGAAACGGCCATGTTTTGGTTGTAGGTAGTTAACAGCATAATTTCAAATCGCATGAAAAGAAACTTCCTGCTCAAAAATTCTTAAAATTAAAAAACTACATTACAGGAGATTTACAAAAAGAGATGGAGGATGAGATAAAAAGAGGGGAGATGATAAGCAATCCCACCTTCATGTAAAATCTTCTACAGGGGAGTTCCCAATGGATCTAAGTGTGAGCAAATTCAGCTTTGAGAATGGTTTAAAAATAAACCACATTTCTTCAAACCTTTAATGAAAAACCTTTTTATACAACTTATTTAAGATGTAATGCTCTCTACGTAGGCTTACATTTAATATCACATTGGACGTCTATAGAACCGTCACTCATAGGCAAACGGTTTTTATTCAAAATAATGCAAAGTCTACTCAATAAACTCCTGCTTACTCGAAATTGGCTTTTATACGCAAAATAAGGATATTCCTTCTAAATTCCATGCAAATCAATACAATTAGAGAGTAATTGAGGTGTGAATCAGCTGTGCTGTTTGTCTGGTGTTCGGTTTTTTTTTGAAAGTGAATTTTATTTAAATTTTGTTCTGCTGGATCGTTGTATTTTATGAATAGGTGTGTTTTGATGCAAATCTATTTTAGCAGTGATGGAAAACCCCGTATTGGTGTACAGAAAGCCGCAGACGTTGGATCTCTCTGTACCGCTGTGACGATTTTTATTTCTTCATATTGATTTAAAGACGCTGTGTATTATTTAAATATGTTCCTACTTTTTTTCAATGGTTAAGTACAGCTAAAACTTTTCGTTTTTTGGCAAAATCTTAAATCTTGATTAAAAAAGTTTTACAGAGCGAGCCAAAAAAGCGTAACTCCAAAACAAGGAGGAAAAAAAATTAAAAATAGGTATATAAACAATATGTCGTACCAAAATTAATTGTGAATTGAAAGTACAATTTGTTTATTTCACTACCGTTATGTGGAACATTATTTTAGTATTTTTTTTTACATTTTAGAAATGACACTAAAATAGCGTCGACCAAAAAAAGCGATTTCGGTTCTTCTGACTGTAGGGAAAAAAAAGACCACACCGAATAGGGGGGGGGGTGCGGAAGAACGATAAACGTCTAACGCAAAAAGGTATTCGTACGCCGGCCTATTCAAAATCACTCTCCCATGACAAGATGTCAATAGGTGCATTTCGTTGATGCAGCATTTAATTTGTTTTATTCATGTTCACTAGAATCCATGAGAAAGCCTATTCACAACTTTAGTTGGTCCGACGTGCGGTTTTTGTTCTGGGCAAATGGTTCCCCACGGTCCCATCGGCCACTATGCTGTAATTATGTCGTTACGGCAAGAAAATACAAAATTGCGGAATTTCTTACAGATACGGACGAATTTGCACCGAATTAGGTACGTATGGATACTATTGTTACGGTTCCGAGTGATAAAAATTCAATTGTTAAGGTATAAGTCGGTGGGGACGAGGCTCTGGATCACGAAATGCCCCGTTCGCGTAGGACGTTTAGGATCTTCGCAACTTCCCACAATGCACCCGAGATTATTTCGGTGTTTTATTTGTAAAGTGTAAAGGATTAATATAAAACACAAGAAATAGTTGTAACAAAAGATTTGAGTACGTTATTCACCAAACAGTGTCACGAAACAAGGGAAATGATGATGAGGGAATTTTTCCTATTAAGGAAAAATTAAACTAACTTACTTAACGACCTCTGCCAAGCTTGTTTCTCTGTACTGGGAATTTTTTGTGTGAGATGGGTGTTTGTGTGTTATGCGGGTGTGTTTAGTTGCGTTTTGTGGGCGGAATTGAGTTAGCATGCACCAGTCATGCATTTCAATATGCCTGACATTTTAATTCAAATGAATTAGCTGTATGCAGTATAGCACAGGTTTTAGGATATGGACCTTCAACAGCACATGCTTCATTTAGGAAGCAAGAAACCCTCAGGCTCAAATCTTATCAACTAGCTCTGGTTTTTATTAAGCCACACACGTAAGCGGAGTCGCGGTTTGGGATTGATAAAGAAGCGGATAATAATTCGCGCATGGGGAAGGCAATCAAGTACAAACCTGAAACTTTGTAGTTTTTGATATAATGAGATGAGAAAGGGTAGAGGGAGACGAAGAGGAGAGAAAGGATGAGAGACTGAAAGAAGGAAAAAAGAGACAGCCCCACAGACAAGGGCGCCATAAACGACGGCGAAGAGATAAGAAACGGGAAATGCGGAGATTATTGAAGAGAGGGGAAGAAGAAGTAAGTAGGGAAAGAAGTAAAATCTGAGATACTGAGGGAAAGGGAGGAGGCACGAGAGATGACTTTAACTATGCCTTCAGGTGAAAGATGGGAGATTTACAAGGGTATTTTTAAATACGTACAGGTGATGAACGGAACTCTTGAGAAAGGAATCAATTACATTTTGAATGTTGCATTAACACTACCGAATGCTAAAATCCGTACATTGGAGTTATTTTTACATAAAAAACTTGTTAAAATGAAACACATTATTAAAATTTTAGAGGGTAAATTTCCATTTTGGATTCCATTGTTGGGTATATATCGGATTATTTTTAGCATTCCGATCCTCGTACAGAACAATAATTTTCGTAAATAAATTCAATGGGATTTCCGGAGGGAAGGGAGTCTTAGCCCTGAACTTTTGAGTTTACGGTAATATTAAATCAATGTTCCGAGAATGATGACATTTCTCTTGTCATTTTCATAAAAGTACTATTGAGAAGTTTTGAAAAAAGTGTGTTTTAATTAAAATATTGTTCGGGTGCCCATGGTTACCACGTAGGGCCTCTGATTGGCTGCTGCTGAATAATTAAACAACGTTAAAAACATTAGTCGGGCTCTCAGTTTGACCGATGGGAAATGTGGTACTTTATGTTTGAAGCGGTTCCTAGAACAAACTTTTACGTACGATTACGAACATACAGGCCGGGTTTGTGATCAAATGCCTGCCCAAAGTGCATCCCAGGGTTGCTCTACAAGGGGTGCGAAATTAGCTTGAGTGTATAAAGTCCAATTACGGTGGATTAGTATCAAATTATATGTCTTGGGAGTTATGACAAAGTCAATGAGGTACCTAAAAATCCAATAGGGTTGCCTCAACTCAAAATCCAAAATGGTGCAAAAGGGCGCATTTTATTCATATAATGTAGCCCCCCTATTAAAAGCAAATTCAATGATATTTAGTTTAGACATATGTTTTTGACCGGACCAAGCCAAGAGATACTTGTCCAAATTCAAAAGGGCATCTGACTATAAAAAAACTTCTTTTTACAGCGGGTACCTACAAACCCCGCTACAAAAACCTACATACTCAACGGACTTGCCGGTTTAAATGTTGGAATACAAAGAAAATTACACTTAACAATATTGTGTCATAAAATTAATTTCAAAAAATAAAAATATGTTGTTAAATCATACAACACAGTAGAAAAATAATTACAGTAGTACGTGTCTTCTCTATGAAACGAGAGTATGAGTCTGACCTCGTAAGCCGATGAAATCCCTGTAGAAGCCTGTAAGAGGTTTAACATACAAAAGCGTGTGCCTCACAAAATAATATATGATGGTCTTGAGTGGCAATTTTTGTGCCGAATACAGTTAATCTTCAAATGATAACAGCAATTAAATAATTTCTGCAATGTATTGCTTCAAAATAATGATTCGTCCCCAATTTAAATAAAAATGTTAAGATTTTTTTGTTTCTTTATTGGCTTATTTATTGTACTCTTTTCATATGACGAAAGTGGTTTTCTTGGGGACCTGGGAAATGGGAGTGCTCACGACGTTATGCTAAGTGTTAAAGACAAATAGACTTGAAATTTGTATTCCATCTACGGAGAATGCAAACAAGGTTACAACATAACGGAAATTCATCGACAACTAGGCCTCAATTTGTTATGTATGCAAATGGATGTTCACTTATTATGTTCCCTGTTTACACTGTAAATGTCAAGTTTAATGTAAAGTTAGAGAGCATGAATGTAAATAGTGATGATGTGTAATTTCTCAGTGCGCGATAGGTACATGTTTATGATTAGACGAAGGCGATTCGGTAACTGTATATTCTTACTATAGGGTGAGTCTGCCAGAATCGAAGTTGGTTGTTTTATTTGGGGTCATGTTTCCTAAACAGCATCTAATCAGCTTTAAGGGGAACAGAATTACTATATACAATAGCGACTGGTATATTGATCTATGTCATTTAAAGCGGCACTGGTACATTTTTACAAAACGCGAAATTACTTCATTTGACTCGCAAATGATAATCTTGGCCATTGGAAGAATACGGATACATTTTAAAAAATAAAAGTAACGTACTAAAACAAATAGGGGCATTAATAAGAGGCGAAAGAAATAATTAATAACAAAAGTAATTTGTAGGCTAACTTTTCAGTTTGCCGTAACTTTAATCAACAAATGTGTATATTACATGACTATCATAGACTCGTATACTCTTTGATATTAAAAACACAAATGTCACCAGACCGGTCGCAGGGGTAGATGCCGTGGGATTCAACTCCGGCGTGTGTTCCCTTGTGTTAACGCCATTTCCGTCGTCCGCTGAATAGATGACTCCGGAGTCATTTTATTAAGTTGGTGACGTTCCACTATAAATTTTCGCACGGGGTCTGCTTGTAGCCACAGTTTGAATGGCAGGGTCCCATTCTTTGAATGGTAATCTGAAGACAACTGTAATACGCGATTGGAACTTTCCGGAAATTTCCGGATTTCCGGATTTGGGGCCAGAAATAAAAAAAATTCTGAGATCAAAGTGTTCATGATAAAGGTATAAATGCATCAAAAACACAAGTTTTAAGTACCAATTATTTTGTAGAAGGGTCTTGTACCCCAAAATCGCGTAAGAAAATACGTTCCCGGAGCTTCACCGGATGCTACGCAAAAATTTGGCTTTCACGTCGGTTCAAATTTTGGATTTTCAGGAAATGGGACTACTCCTCTGTTACATCTCTGATATATCTTCTATACCTAAGTTCAAATATGATTACAAAGCTAATTTGTTTTCTTATTATTTGGAGTAAGCAATTAGTATTTTTAATTCATTTGTGTTGGTGTAATTATATTATGTCAACATGCATGTTCTCTCGTTTGTTGGTCAGTTCTGTGTGCGTTCAGCCAATTTGTTGTACAATTGTCTTTTCGCTTTTAATAATTAATTTAATGAATAATTAATTGTGGCTATAGAATTGTATCGCTTATATTTTGTTATGTTTTGTTGTTAGATAAAATCTGATTCTGAATCTGAATGCTATTTGATCCTGGTGCTGCACGTAGGTGATGCAAGAGAGTTACACCTAGGGCCATAAGTATTAGATATACGTGTTCAATTGCGGCTTCTGCTGTATGAAGGCATGAAGAAAAACAGTAAACATACATTTTAGTTTTCTGTTACAAATGCCTTATATAGAAGGTTTCTTGCTTAATGACGATGTTCAAGTCACGTACTTAGAATTAAAAACGTCAGAAGACAGAGATAGGGCCCAGATGATTGGAATTAGAGAAGATAAATATCATGTCGTACTGATTTATGATTTCTTTAATGAACTTCGAATTGAACAGTCATTCCATACCAGTGCAGATGCTTCACAAGTATCATCAAATTCAATGTTCTTATAGCTTCTCCTAATAAGCCAATAGCATCAGTTTACCAAAATATATTTACTATACTATTAAGGTGAGTAGAGCGATATATTCTTAGGGGGGGTATGCTGTTATTAGAGGAGCGGCGTGTGGGTCGAGTGGGTAAAAGCGCAGAACTCTTGATCATTATACCGTAAAATCGTGAGTTCGAGCCCACTGTGATCAAGTGGTTTTTGGTTGTCCCTTGGCAAATCCTAAATCTCACTACCTGTTGACCCCGCGGAAATCTGGGAGCTTTTATGGGTGTGGATATTATAATCTAAGTGCTGATAGGCATGTGCACTTGGCCTGCGCCGCCCTAGCGAAGCGAAATGATTGTGACGGATTTTCCTTGAAGGCCAGCGTAATAATATAATGCCAACAGCGGCGTTCTTTCCTGTGGAAAAGGCGATATATAAATGTCGATATTATTATTGTTACACCTTTTTGTTATGTATTATGTTCTCGCCATACTCGCTGTATTTGCTGTGCAAAGGACCGGCGAGCCTATGTATGATATGCTCGAATAAAGCGAACTGATAAAAGTGAACGATACAATGATTCGTAAGATTGATCATATATACTGCAGAGATAGTATGACAACAGATTATATCATCACGGTCTATTGTACCAATAAATATTAACAGTCAAAAACACAAGGGCGAACATACCCATATAGGTAGCATTGATTGTGACTAAAAGAAATCTCGATAGTAAGCGCCTGTATTGATTTCCCTCCGTATAACGTATAGACATGCTTAAATTGGCTGCATAATTTGCTGTTATAGAATTAGAGAACTTCATGTTTGTCTTTTAGTGGCTTAATAAGATTTAAGTAACATCACCTGCTGTTTTGGTTATTTAATTTATCAAATCTAATAATAACTATCATTAAGGGTTACAAATGCCATTTTGAGACTGCTTACGTTTTTTACTTGTACTACAATGTGCATTATCTAATTTCGTTGGTAGATTTACGTTATCAAGATAATAGTGACTGTGTGATGGCAATAGTGCAGTAGGTACAGAATAATGAATTATGAAAATTACTGTACATTTATAGCGTAATCGATGGCTGATTATTAGAGTAGTGATTTATTTTGCCCATTTCAATACTGAGTCTCTCTTCTCTCTCTGTCTCCCCTCCTCTCCCTCCCTCCCTCCCTCCCTCTCCTCTCTCTCCCTCCCCAATCTCCCTTTCTTTTTCTCTCTCTCTCCTCTTTCTCCCCTCTCTCTCGCTCTCCCCCTCTCATCTCTCTATCTGCCTACCTCTCCGCCTTCCCTTCTTTTTCTTAGCATTACGCCTTTCTCTGTTGACAATTTTCCATATCTTATATTGAAGTTAAACAAGATGATTTTTGACAAAAGCAATAGTGGTATTTTAATTCCTCCATCAGACATTAAGTTATTTTTGTATACACATATATCATTATACACAATATGCCATCGTGATCATGTTAATGTGAGCAACAGCTTGTATGTATATTACAATGGACTATACATAACATAGTAAATAATTACCTGTAAGAGTAAAGAAGCCGCATTTTGAATCATAATTATCATCAAAATAATAACCGAATTTAATAACCAAAACTGTTTTATAGATGTAACATGTGAAACACAAGGTTTCTACTTAATACATAAAAACTTCATTTGATGGAGTCCCGGGGCTCGCGGGGATGGAGTGGGTAATGGGGTCGAAGCTTGATGATTGGACTATGCACTTTTAATGCAATTTACTTGAGAGAAACGTGCAGGTGGTTTAGAAAAAATGCATTCAGGCATTTTTGATGGTTTACTAAATTTTCTCAAACACGTGGGAAATGTCTGACGACAGATTACATCTTGTTTGAAATCTTTCCAGTAGGTCATAGCTTAAATTTTCATTTTGGCCAAGGTATAGTTTAGAGTTGGTTGAAAAATCTGAAAATAGCATTTCTTTTTTCGGAACCTGTTTTTTATTTATTTATTCATTTTTTGCATATTTATCATGCTTACCAGTGTATAAACTGTAATCGTACCTGTCGCTTTCCTGCCGTTCATGGGGAGAAACTTCTTATCGGATGCAAATTTAGGGATTTTTTAAATTCTCAGAACATCTCTTTGCGTCCCTTTAAAAGCACTATCAGTGATTTGCAAAATAAACGAAATCCCTCAAAAATTAGATTTGTGCATGTCTTGAACAATTTTCGGTATCCTAACATACCCTACAAGTGATTAAGACCAAAATCAACCAAATAAGGACAACATCGCTTATTTAAGTCTTTACTGTCCGTACTGCAATACGTAATTGAATGGCGATTAATATGTTTGAATACTGCTGTTTTCTTCACGTTTACATTTTTAAGTTGGAAAAAATAACATATACCAATTCTACAGACTTATCTTCACTTTTAAGATACTCCTGCAGATTTCAAATATTTTGACTCTTTCGAGAAGATCACTGATGGTGTGTTTAAGAGGTTGTCGTAAGTCTGTTATTGACTGGTCCTTATTGGTCCTTGTTTATCTCATTGGATGCGGGTTGGTGGAAGAAAGAGATTTTGGTTTGAAGAACTTGCGAGAGGAACGTGAACATTTTTAAAGTATTCGAGGGGCAGCTGAGTCAAAAAGTTTGGGAACATCATCAAATTAGTCGATAATTTCAAATTCCACAAAAGCCCTGCAGTAAACAGTGATTGCTCCTAGTGCTTATGTTTTAGCTTTAAGAACTATTGAGGTCAGATGTATTACATATTCTGAACACTTAATATACTAAGGATGTAATAGTAAATACTTATAGGGTGCTTTCACAGGGTGTCAATAGGTTAATTTGGTCAGACCTACCTCCAGAACAACCCAAGCATGCAGAGAATACAAAAGAATCACCTGCAGAAATACCTGAAATGTTCGGGTGAACCAGGTGCATGCATTTTATTATTCGCATGCTTGAATGATCTGGAGGGCAAACAAAAGTCCATTCAAAATAATTTACCTTCCGTAAAAGGGTCCTACCGCAACTCCAATCATTATATAAAAACACCTTCGTTTTATCTAATTGTATATCTAATTTCTTCTTTCACTAAAGAAGCGACCAACCGTGATATAGCAAAGGACAAATTAATCAGTATTCCACACAAATAAGCAAATGTCGTTGCTGGTCACGCGGGCACTGTCATTGAACAGATAGACAACAATCGACGCAGAAACTATACGTAAGACAGGTTAACCCATCACCTATATTCAGTTGAAATTTGGGCGTAAACATCATATAATGGAAACTTATTATCTTGTTCTTTCAGGTCAAACTACAAATTCGTCTGATGACACACAACAGACCACAACATCTGTAAGTAGTTTATGATGTCCATTGTGTGATCCTTTGATATACTGAAAAATTGAGCGTTAAAATTGAATTGCGTAATTTCTGGAAGATGTCGATGTTATGTATCACTGTAAGGTGTTGTTGCCAACTAGACTCCTCAATTTCTGTGTCTATAGAATGATTTCATTTAGTGGAGAGACAAGGGTGGAATCTCCAGCTAGGATTAAAGCGACAGACCTCTGGGTTGAAGCCCGACTATATGACTTTTTTCTCGAATCCAAATGAATTATAACGTTTAAATGTAGTTTCTAATGTCAATTTCAATCATGTTTATAACGCCATCATTTTTAATTTCAAAGAAAAAGAGCAAAGTTGTGGTACACACAGCTTGGGCTACACAACATTTGCAACTCAATTTACCTCACTTTCCTCTCCCCATCCAGATGTCTTCAATGGCTACTTCAAAGACAAATCTTCTTGTAGTTACTGTACAAGGAATAAGAATGACTACATACAATATACAAAAAAAAAACTAAACTAATTTTGCATACATGCAAGTGCGGACTTCGGGACCTTTGTTATAGAACTTAAATGATAAAAAAATCAATGCTTCTCAAATATTTCAAACATTAAATTAAAAATTACTTTCACTTGAAACTTAAGTTAAAAGTTACCAGATATTATATCCAATTTATATATTAATTGTTGACATATAACTTGGCAGCTACATACATACGTGAATGGTTCTAGTTTCTAAATTGAGTCTAATACCTAAGTTTAGATGCATGTTTGTGTAAAGATTGCCCTGTCATGGGTGTGGGTCTGTCTGGCCTTGGGCCTTTTAATCACATCCTTCATCCTGTTTTGCCTATTGCTTGTGTATCTGTAGTCTTTGGATTAAAATAAAGTTTGATTGATTGATGTTATAAAATGGGAAGCTGTAAGAGGTATTCTTAAACATCTGTGAAAATGTAAGCAATTTCATTGGTTGATGCCCGGGTTTAATTCGTTTAATTGAACCCAGGTAGTACGCGCTGCGTATTGAAGTTATTTTTAGGTTGAAGCGCTCGCGTCATACCGCGTTTTGCTACTTTCGCGCGCGCCTGCCTACGTTGCGTCTCGTCGCGTATGATCGTTGCGTTCAACGGGTTGTTCGATTGTTGTCACTAGGTGGTGGCAGTCCTTTCATGTTGTATTTAAGCCGTAAAGCATCGCGAAATTGGGTTAAAGATGACCTTAAATGATAAAGATGTTTAAGAATGAGAATAAAGGTATGATTTTGGGAACCGGTACTCTCTTTACGACGAATTGAACCCGGCGACACCATTATTTTTGCGTGGAAGAACTCGGCCTCCGGCCTCGTTCTTCCACTTAAAATACTGGTATCGCCTTGGGTTCAATTCATCGTAAAGAGAGTACCGGTTCCCAAAATCATACCTTTATTCTCTAAGTCACAATCTAACTGCTGATACGCCTTGCGCTTCGATTAGTGGCTTCGAAACCAGTGGCTGCGGAATAGCTAATTGTCAGCATAGACAGCAAAAAGTACAGAAAATAAACTTAAAAACAGAAAATACATAAATTAAATACAATTTAGCCACCACAGCAGTTACGTAGCTGGATAACTGCATGTTAAATATGTTTCCAGGTAACGATTGAAATGAGTCAACAATCCAGCCTGTCCGCTCGCAATGCGGAGTTCATCCAATGTTTTTGAACACCAGACAACAGACCACAACATCTGTAAGTAGTTTATGATGTCCATTGTGTGATCCTTTGATATACTGAAAAATTGAGCGTTAAAATTGAATTGCGTAATTTCTGGAAGATGTCGATGTTATGTATCACTGTAAGGTGTTGTTGCCAACTAGACTCCTCAATTTCTGTGTCTATAGAATGATTTCATTTAGTGGAGAGACAAGGGTGGAATCTCCAGCTAGGATTAAAGCGACAGACCTCTGGGTTGAAGCCCGACTATATGACTTTTTTCTCGAATCCAAATGAATTATAACGTTTAAATGTAGTTTCTAATGTCAATTTCAATCATGTTTATAACGCCATCATTTTTAATTTCAAAGAAAAAGAGCAAAGTTGTGGTACACACAGCTTGGGCTACACAACATTTGCAACTCAATTTACCTCACTTTCCTCTCCCCATCCAGATGTCTTCAATGGCTACTTCAAAGACAAATCTTCTTGTAGTTACTGTACAAGGAATAAGAATGACTACATACAATATACAAAAAAAAAACTAAACTAATTTTGCATACATGCAAGTGCGGACTTCGGGACCTTTGTTATAGAACTTAAATGATAAAAAAATCAATGCTTCTCAAATATTTCAAACATTAAATTAAAAATTACTTTACTGAAAATTAATGTTAAAGTTACCATATCTTTATATCAATTTAGTATATTAATTGTGACATACTACTTTGCATGCATACATACTTGGAATGTGTCTAGTTTCTAAACTTGAGTATAATACTTTTAGCTGCATGTTTGTTGTAAGATTTGCCTGTCAGGGTGTGGGTCTTTCTGGCCTTTGGCCTTTTAATCACATCCTTCATCCTGTTTTGCCTATTGCTTGTGTATCTGTAGTCTTTGGATTAAAATAAAGTTTGATTGATTGATGTTATAAAATGGGAAGCTGTAAGAGGTATTCTTAAACATCTGTGAAAATGTAAGCAATTTCATTGGTTGATGCCCGGGTTTAATTCGTTTAATTGAACCCAGGTAGTACGCGCTGCGTATTGAAGTTATTTTTAGGTTGAAGCGCTCGCGTCATACCGCGTTTTGCTACTTTCGCGCGCGCCTGCCTACGTTGCGTCTCGTCGCGTATGATCGTTGCGTTCAACGGGTTGTTCGATTGTTGTCACTAGGTGGTGGCAGTCCTTTCATGTTGTATTTAAGCCGTAAAGCATCGCGAAATTGGGTTAAAGATGACCTTAAATGATAAAGATGTTTAAGAATGAGAATAAAGGTATGATTTTGGGAACCGGTACTCTCTTTACGACGAATTGAACCCGGCGACACCATTATTTTTGCGTGGAAGAACTCGGCCTCCGGCCTCGTTCTTCCACTTAAAATACTGGTATCGCCTTGGGTTCAATTCATCGTAAAGAGAGTACCGGTTCCCAAAATCATACCTTTATTCTCTAAGTCACAATCTAACTGCTGATACGCCTTGCGCTTCGATTAGTGGCTTCGAAACCAGTGGCTGCGGAATAGCTAATTGTCAGCATAGACAGCAAAAATGTACAGAAAATAAACTAAAAACAGAAAATAAATAAAATTAAATTACAATTTAGCCAACACGCAGTTACGTAGCTGGATAACTGCATGTTAAATATGTTTCCAGGTAACGATTGAAATGAGTCAACAATCCAGCCTGTCCGCTCGCAATGCGGAGTTCATCCAATGTTTTTGAACACCAGACAAATGAAACGTCACCAGCCTTCTTATAGTATACTAGCGTAGAACACACACTCGGGTAAAATTGGAGAGGCAAGCGAGGGTCAAGCTTTGACAAAAACCCTAATTACTGCAATGTCATTAATGATTATCTAAAACAAGTAGTCAAGAGCTTTATTATCATGGATATATTTAAAGATAAACAGAGTCCAAACGAGAAAGGGCAAATATTCTAAAAGCATTGTGACAAGCATCTTATGAGAAGATTCTGCGTATGCACGGAAATATGTTACGAAATATGTGGAAATTGACCCAACTACAATCAGATTTAATGTCAGATGACAAACTAATGGTGTGTTCATACTTCATTTGCAGACGTCGGCCGGCGCTAGTCTTTCGAACATGCTTTGCGCGCCAGATGCATTAGAAATTTCACAAGTTTTGTACCAAAAAAACAGTTCTCAGCTTAATCCTTTCAGATGGGGATATTTTTGATAGAAAACTTTACACCAGTTCCAAAATCAGAATTTTCACATTTTTTAGGGAAATATCCCGTTGCACCTTTAAAACTATATGTTAAATTGCTGGAAATGTTCATATTATTTTGGGATTTCTTGCATCGATGTTTTCGTTTCTTTATGTGTCTAAAATAAACTTAATAAACGGAGGCCATTCTCCGTTAAAGTGTTCAAGTTTGGTCTCCAAAATGACGAAATATCAAATTAAGGAATTCCTGAAAATCATTGAAAAATCTAAAACGTTAAGTATTTCAGAACCACGGCACACTGCATGGGTGATCTTAATAAATAAATCAGATTTTTAGTATATTGCCAACGTTAACATTAAGTAAACGTATCTGTTCGTAAACTATCTGTCGGGCCTTTTTCTTAGTCGTGCTGTTCTTGATGAAAGTACGCGCTTCACCGACTTAGTCTATAAACGTTATCAGGTATTACCTAAATACTAAAGCATGGTGTGGTATTCGACTTTATGTACATGTATCACGCCATATTGCAAGAGCGTAGCAGGAGGGAGGTAACCGTATCTGTCGCGGTATGAACGTAACAGGGGGATTTCTTTCATTAATAGGCGGAAATTGTAAGTTGAAAATCAGATTTTATGCAAAACCCTGTATAATATAACATTGACATCTTCTCGATTTATCACATATTGGAACATAGGTATTCAGTTATTTTAAGCCAATTTTGTATCCATTCGAATTATCGTAACGTATCTGTCTGCAATATTGGCGACATGCTCTCAGAGAACTCTTGCGAAACTTTAATAATCCAATATTATCATGTTTTAAACCGAACAATTAGTGCATAATAGAGGCTGATAAAAATGCAATGCAATATGTGATATGCGCTCTTGTGTAACGAGCAGGGACACATTTTAAAGAACGGATTTGGGGCTGGCGACATGGCGAAAAAGCAAGAATTATGCGTCTCTAGCCTTATGGCTTGTACTTTCTCATCCGGTTACTACATCTAGTCCGGATCATTTTGCAAACATAACTCCTAGTATTATTCGATCCATCACTAAAACACATTCATTCTTAAAGCCAAAACAGGATTTTTAAACCTAGACACCGCCCCTGACTATGAGCGGGGGACACTTAAAACGACTTTTTGAACACTTTATCGGATAATGACCTACTATCTTATGGCAAGAAACATTTCACCCCGTGTAATATACAACTATCTTTATTCCAGTCAAACGGTTCTTCAATCTTCACCATCAATTGTTGGGACACTTGTTGGTACGATAATTGCACTCACAATTTGGAATAAGGCATTCTGTTAAAATGTACGCCTAAAAAAAATGTTGGTTTTTTTTTTTCAGTGATGATCCCTTTAGGCTTTCCCTCCCCCAACCAGTGTGGAAGAACAAACACAGCACTTTTGGTCATTGGTATTCTAATATTACTTTCAGCTTTGCCATTTACTTATAAAGAGTATTTTATACAACTCGTGAAAACCAATTTCCGGATCGGTTCTCTTTCACGCCTTTCGCATTATAATAGCCATTTTCAGTTGACGCAACACGAAAACACCTGATCGCAATGATGATTTCCCTTTTTCGAATTGGCAGAAAACGTGCTGTCACTACGCCTTTGTCGAAGGTAACTAAAAGTGTGATGGAAACTGGCACGATACAAATATAGAAAAAAAAACCTACTGAGTAAAAGGTAATTGAGCGGGTGGATGAGATGAAAAATACCACCTAACGCCAACGCCTTATAAGGTCATACCTTTGTAGAAAAAATCTCTGACAATTGCAGAATTACAAACACAGACAATAAGATAAAGACAATAATTTAATATGACTGTAACACGTCTCGTTTTCTGGTCACAGTTAATATGTAATCCAATTCATATCCCGTCTGATAGAAATATAGTTTCAGATGCCATAATTTGGGATCACTTTACGTCCGACTTGTGAATAGTTAGGATTCAATGGAGACGGACAACCCTCATTCCAGTCCTTTGAGAAAAAGGAACTCAAATACCCTTTTAAATCCAAAACGCTTCATCAGAATCTTTGTGAAACCGGAGAAGTACAAGAAATGATTCTGTAATTGGAGATACCTGTATTGGAGATGTGTGAGAACAGGGTGGATCATAAAATGTGGTACTTTAATAGATTTCAGCGATCACGACACCCCATCCGCGTTAAAGGTTTTGAACCCGATGATTAATTGGCATAGGCGTGGGGCTTTTGTTGGAATAAATCAGTATAACTTGCAAAGCGAAAAACAGAGAATAAATGAATAGGCGCCCGCTACATTTATATGAATTCATAAGCTTATACTTTCAAAACAGTTACGTATTGCGCCGTTATAACGTAATTGGTCCAAGGCTGTGGAACAAGCTTCCTGTTAAAGACACTATCATTGATTCACCCGAAAGAGACAAAATATTTGAAATTTGTAGGAATAGCTTAAAATTGAAGGATAAGTCTCTAAAATTCTCATATTTTGTTTTTTGCAACTGAAACATTGCCAGAAAAGGAAGAAAACGACAGTGTTACTATAGTCGATTCGCGTTGATACGTTCGTCCCCCTGGAGTTTTGGACCTATTCAATTAAGTCGGAGAGGGGTCAACCTAGCTCTACCGGGAAAATGAAAGAATTCAAATGCACGTGCCACACCGGATTATCTTGGAGGACACTCCAGTCATTAAACTCACTCACCTGCCACTGAATACAATTTCATTCATGTATGGAAACGCACTATAGTGTATTTCAGGTCTTAGCATTGCTCACAATGACATGATTAACAGAAGTCCCTGCGCCTCATTGAATTTTTCACCTCCGCAAGAATGGTACGGGGTCACATATCAGATGAATCGAGTATAGATATGAATCGCCGTTCAGTTACGTGTTGCAGGAAGTGTCCGTACGGACAGTAATGACTAAAATGTCTGATTTTTTTATTTTGTCCTTATTAGGGTGATTTCAGTCTTATCACTTGCAGGGTGTGTTAGGATACCCATTCTCATTACAGGCATACAAAAACCTGATTTTTCATGATTTGTTTTCGATTTTCTGATTTAGCAAATCATTGATAGTGCCTTTAATATTAGAGAGGTACCTTCCAGTGTCTTTAAACGGCTCCTGAAAACATACTTATTTCCTGATGTCTAAAAATTTATTAACTTTGGATTTTTTAGTTTTCCTTATAGGTTGTATATTGATTTCGTATTTCGTAGTTGTTGTAAGGCGCTGTGTTGTGTTCTCTGAAGAGCGCCATATAAATGCATTTTATTATTATAATGCTTATTGTAAATGTTCACTTACCAAATATTTAATTTTAATTGTTTTCCTGTTTTCAACATCACTTGAGTCATGCCGAGTCAAAAGCGTCTTTGTCTGAATCCTTGGCCAATTTAGTAAGAGTTCAATGAATGTCAATTTCACAGATATTCTTGTTTTCCCAATATGAATTTTCGATATCTACCACGCATTGGCATGCTCCGATTGTGAACTTTTCCCATTGCCTCTTCGAATATAGGGCGTTTGCACAGGAGTTCAATAGGTCAACTTGGGCAGACCTGTCCTCCAGAACAACTCAAGCATGCAGAGAATAATAAAACAATTCACCTGCCACGAAATATCATGGCAGGTTCAGGGGGACCAGGTGCAAGATCTTCTCATGCTTGATGATGTAGAGGCGCAACAAACAGTCCATTCCCACACGTAATCTACATTCCATGAAAGCGCCCTCTATACAGGCAATGAGAATATTTCAGTTTAAAAATACTGAATAGTTTGTGTTTTTTGGGCCCGACATTTACGCGTTGTTTGATTTATTTTCAGCCTGATTTGGGGTATTTCTGCTGGAGTTCACGAGTTTTCAGTTTTTTTTTTTCGCTTTTCAGTTTTTTTTTCTGGAAGTCCATTCTCATGCCTGCCTATAGTTTTAAGGTGTTGCCTTATACTAAGGTCTTGTTGTACTCATATTAATTACACTATAGATGAAGATCGCGATATAGGGTGGCACATGTAGAATGGTCAAGACCTAACTCTTTGGCCATTTCGTATATTTTTATGCTTTTGAAAATGTGACTTGTACTGTTTAATAAGTTTAAGTTATAGAGAATTTTCTTTAGGTGTAAATCAATTTGTTTATACGTGTTTACACGGAAATAACCCGTGCTTCATTGGTCCTAAGCATATAACAAACCAAAATATATACACGTACCAATATTAAGTATTGAGAAATAAATGAGTTTTCAAAAGCCTTTTAAAGACATTGGTGGACGATGCCTCTCTGATATTAATAGGAAACTTGTTCAAGTTAAGGACCTATCCACCAAATCTACGCCCCCTGGTCTTGTAGCATTAGGAGAAAACTGAGTGTACGTCTAGCAAGATATATGCTATAAATGGGGAGGAAGAGGAGGATGATAAGAAGAAGAAACGTGCAGACATAAAAATGATTTTATATCGATATGTTCCTTGAATGTTAGCAAGCAGACAGTGCCTCAAAAAGATATGACGGACTCTTGTCTCCGCCACATGTTAAAAGGCACCAAAAACGATCCGCTTTCTTTTGCAATCGAACCTAAAAGATACAAATTCGTTTTGCCCTATATTTATAGAGTTGGCGTTATCAGTTGCGCGCGACAAGACAAAAGATCGTACAGCGTGAGGACATGCATCAAAAGTGATAAACTTACGAATCGGTCATAGGTTTCCTGTTATGGCAAGTAGTAAAATGTTGAATCGGCAAAAAAAAATCACTTCAGGGTCTGAGGTTTGTTGTTTCGAGGACACCCCAGGGTGTGTCGGGTCTCGAAACATCAGACTCGAAACATCAGACCCGGTAGTGAATTTACTTCCGGGTCTGTTGTTTCGAGTCTGAGGTCTGTTGTTGCGAGGGGGTCTGATGTTTCGGAAACACCCATAAAACCAGACTTGGGTTAACACCTGAAAGTTAACACTTAAGTGCCTAAGGGGGGAGGGTTCCATAGTACCCAAGATTTGTTTTTCGGCGATTTCTCAGTCGTAAAAATATTTTCGAACTCTAATTTTTTGTAATTGTATAACTTATCGATGCGCTTCTTTCCATAAAAAATTACTAAAATGTCTAGCCCGTTAATGAGATAATTAGCTTTGGTCCCTAGGACCCCCCCCCTCCCCTTAGGCACCAACGGGAGTGTGATTTTAAAAATAAAAATTAGCAAACCCTGTTGCCAGAAATATTTTTCTGCTTGTGTATGTTCATATGCATGAAACAAAATTAATTACATAATCAGAAAAAATAATTAACCCTTTATGTGCTGAAAAGAAGCGATTCCATCATCGAGCGACTGCGCGCCATTGCTGTACAAACCTATGGCAAATACGACTGCACCCACAAAAAATACAAGATGGTAAAGTTTGTGTTAAATATATGTAAATTGGTCCTTGTAGAGCAGATATAAACATCAAAATGATTTGCAATGTGTATGTGTGGAAGCAGGGTCGCGAAAAACATGTTACTTTTTGAGCGATTTTAACGAACGCATTTCGAAAACAATGATTTGCCCCTAATTTCCAGACGACAAACCGGAACTAATTTATATTGCACCTTTGGCCTTCTCTTATGCCCCCTCAAAGGTGGTATGAGTTTCATTTGAAAATTCGATCGGGAAAGTGGTTTCCTTACCACCCCCCCCCCTTAGGCACCAACGTGAGTGAAAACACCTTAGGCACTTAAGTGTTAATGTTACAACATATCTTAAAACAAGGACGTACAATCAACAAAACACGAGAAAACGGCTAGTGATCAATGCACCATGATTCAAATTGCCATCAACAACATATTGCAAATTGTTTGCGAAAGTGAGTTACTGATTTCGAATTTTGTAGATGTTTCCCCATGATTAAGACTAACGTTATGATTGTTTTATTTATTTTGAACAAAGATTGGTATTTTTCGCTTTACGTTATAATGAAACCGAATAGCGCAAGTCAATTCTAGGAAGTGATAAAACCTGATTTTTTTCATTTGTTGGGCAATAACAATGCCCTTGAACTCTCTGATGAAAAGGAATCTGAAGTGTCCCTCCTCCATATACTTGGCAGATTGTTGAGTGTTATTAGCTTCCTTGTTTGACGGAGTCCATATGTACTATGTATCTATTGGTCGCTGATATTCAGGAAAACAAATTGAGGCGACATTGTATTCAGTTTTAAAGAAAATACGCAAGTTTTCTTAGGAGAACAAGACGGTTATGGGATTTTAATAAATTTTACACTGGGTTTTGTCTTATCCTATTGATGATATCACGATACATGGAATCCAGTTGGTTACTTGATCTACAACTTAGATTCTATATAGTCTATCATGCGACCTACTCTTCAGTGACGGATTTAAGGAAAAGGGCCCTGTCAGCAGCTTAAGGTTGGGCCCCCTTTAGTGTCGCGAAGTGACGCAATATCCCACTATAGTGTGACTAGGAAGTGTCTGAGGGGCCCTGAGAGCAAAATTTTAGGGGGGGCCCTGTCAGCAGCTGCTGACACTGCTGACTCTTAAATCCGCTATGCTACTCTAGCTTTTCGTGACGATTGTGTGGACTATTAACTATTCATACGTAATACCTTATTACATAGCCTCACGGTATAGCCTAAGTTACTGGGGCATAACCTATATCCGCCCGCGAATCATCGGTATGTCATATGGTTGTTGTAATGCCGTAATCAGCCAAAATCTGCATAATTATGTATTGAAATCGGTAACATAGAGCTGAGGATGTCTGTATTTAGTGTATTCATTATTATTTTTATTAAAAAATGTTTTGAATGAACCTGAAAGGGAAGTTTCTTCAGAGAGTAGAAATTCTTTGTTTGACAATGATTACCAAATACCACTTATTTAAAAACAGCGAAAGTCTAACACGACATACCTCGTAGCAAACCTCACAAAAACCTTAGGAGCATTGAGATGTTTTTACCTAATCACAGCCACACCACAACCCTTGAAGTCCTAAATTCTACCTATTACATCTCGCAACAAACCTATTTCCCTCACAACAAACAGTAGAAGCACTGAGATTCTACCTATTACACCTCAAAACAAACCTTAGAAGCATTGAGATTCTACCTGCCTAATATACCTCACAATAGACCTTAGAAGCATTGGGATTCTACTCGTAATACACCTCACAACACATCTTTTAAGCATTGAGATTCTCTCTAATACACCTCACAACAAACCTTAAAAGCATTCAGATTCTATCTAATACACCTGACAACAAAATTTCGAAGAATTGCGATTCTACCTAATACACCTCACGACAGACCTTAGAAGCATTGAGATTCTATCTAATACACCTGACAACAAAATTTCGAAGAATTGCGATTCTACCTAATACACCTCACAACAAACCTTAAAAGTATTCAGATTCTACCTAATACACCTCAAAACAAACCTTAGAAGCTTTGAGATTCTACCTGCCTAATATACCTCGCAATAGACCTTAGAAGCATTGGGATTCTACTCGTAATACACCTCACAACAGATCTTTTAAGCATTGAGATTCTCTCTAATACACCTCACAACAAACCTTAAAAGTATTCAGATTCTACCTAATACACCTCAAAACAAACCTTAGAAGCTTTGAGATTCTACTTAATACACCTCACAACAAACCTTAGGAGCATTGAGATTCTACCCAATACATCTTACAACAAACCTTAGAAGCACTGCGATTCTTATATAATATTGGATGGCTGAGGTTGATAACAGAAAATATCGCCCGACCTAGATCAAATATCGGGCGAGTCGAAGACGAGCCTGATATTTTCTTGGCGAGGGCGATATTTTCTGTTATCAGCCGAAAAAGCCATCCAATATTATTATTATTATGCAAGAAGTTTAAGCTGACTTGACCAAAATAGTTTTAAAATGGCTTCAAAACTAATAAAAACAGAGTATTTGCTTGACGAGTTGCATGACCGGAATGACCAATATTTTTGCGTATTGTGCAGTGTTGGGCGGTACGCGCTAATCGCACTGTGGTATTGCACCACAGATGCATAATAATACCTAATACACCTCAAAACAAACCTTAGAAGCTTTGAGATTCTACTTAATACACCTCACAACAAACCTTAGGAGCATTGAGATTCTACCCAATACATCTTACAACAAACCTTAGAAGCACTGCGATTCTACCTCATACACCTCAACAAACCTTGAAAACACTGATATTCTAATCCAATATACCTCACAACAAACCTTAAAAGCTCAACCTACTGATATTCTAACCCAATGTACCGCACAACAAACCTTTACAGTTCTCATGGGATGGGAAAAATGACCTTAGAAATAATGTAAATGCATTGTACACAATAGATTCCCCGTGACTGTCAACCTTACCCACTTGTCAATTACCATTATAAAATGACAAATATTTATATATCACTTGCGCTCGCCATATTTGCACACATTAAACACCATCAAGCACTCCACCAATGATACCTATAGCATTATGCCGAATGCGGATTAATCATTTTATTTATTTAGTTTACCCGTAAAAGAGTCACCATCAGTGCGAACACTGTGGAAATTATGGTAATGAAGACAGATTGTATTTGACCAATCTTTACCAATACATATTACCCATCTCGTTATTTCGTTATTTCCTTCAATTGCTTTAATTTAGTCGGACAGCCTCGGTGATATTTCGCAATTAAAATATTCATTAAAGGAATCACGTCAATTTTGAAACATAATTAAATAACTATTGAGCGTCTTGAGGAATATTATAGCACATAATTTTACTTTGATATTTGTTTTATTTTCTATAGGGCCCTTGCAAGGGATGTCAATAGGTTAACTCGGCCAGATCTTTCCTCCAGAACAACTCAAGCATGCAATGAATACAAAAGAATCACCTGCAGAAATATCTGACATGCTTAGATGAACCAGGTGCATGTATTGTATTCTTCGCATGCTTGAATGACCTGGAGGGCAAGCAAAAGTCCATTCAACATAATTTACCTTTTTTTAATTTTTTAGGTTTTTTCTTTTTTTAAATAAAGATTTGTAAAATTTAAAAATATCTAGGAAAGGAAAAGAAATAACGGTTTAGTGTGATTTTCGATATGGATATGTTGAAAAGGATTTATGCCAGTCTAAAAGATTATCTTCTCGTCTGTCAGAACGAGTAGTTCAAAAAGTGAGGAATTTGTCGAAAATATTTACAGTTTAGTAAACTAGATGTAGCGGTGGCGAGAGTAAATGTCCCGCGATTGGATATAATATACCAATTTAGTTCGCAACTCTTTTGAGATACTCTATGATAAATGCAAGAAATATCTCATTACAAACTTCCCCCCCACGTTGTCATGCGTTATTCTTTATTATTCATTGCTATATTTGTAGCCGGGGACTTTGTATACTGAAGTGAAATGCGCATTATAAATTCGATTATTATTATTTATTACTTATCATTATATTTGACATTCACCTCTTTGTAAATACATCTGTCAGAAAAATTGTGAAAAGTATATATTTTGCCTATATATTTTCCAATGTGTTGCAGCAGATTTCAACCAATCAATAGCACAAATGATTATATGGTATGCTATCATGTATGCTTCATTAAATGCTAAATTTGAAAATATATATAGAAAGGTGGGTGGAAGATTGCTGATCCCAACAGAAAGCAGTATGAAGTTAATGTTAATACAGGCTGAGTCAAAAAGATTTACACTAGATTTCATAAAAATATTGTAAATAATAGACAAGCTTAGAAATTGTTTTTATACAAGAAAACAATAGCTCGTTGTATCCACTGTCATTGGTGAAAAAAATCGAATGTATACCTTTGTTGATATGTTAAATTGACTGAAAGCCGCCAAAACACCATATTGACCACGGTTGTACAATTCTTTACGTCCACGACAGTATTAAATGCCTTTCATTGAATTACTGCTATCTAAATGCTTTCTTACTTTTTTTACTAAAGTAACCATCAATGAAATGCCATGCATGATGTGATGTAATTGAAACGCTTTGACGAAAAGATATTGTGAACAATTTTAAACTTTTAGTGAAATAGTGTTTCATATTTTGGATAAGATTCCATAATTTGTTATTGGTTTCATAACAATGAAATAGTTTGATGATATTTTATTTTTTCTTGATATTTTAAGGTTTCACAAAGCAAAGGGTGTCATGGTGTACTTGTGTAAACTCTTCCAAAGTCTATCACGGTAAATAAATATTGAGACTGAATGAGGGGATTACCCTCACATATGGCGTCAAATCTAAGTCAAGTTGGATCAAATATTAATAAACAATACGTATGGTATACTCCACTTTTACTCACTGGGTTAAAGGTGAATTACACTGAAAATGCTAAATTAAAAGCTTAAAGACTGCTGCTCATCTTGCCACCCGAGGGACGGTCATCTATCACAATCTTCTATTTTGAAGCCATGCAACTGTCAAGTCCATATTTGAACCCCCCCCCCCCGCCCCTTTTTGCAGATTAAATGACCGATGGAGTATTAATGGTGCTGGTGTGGGGAAAGACGTAGCCACTTACAGGTAGTAAATTCCAGTTATAAAAATAATTCCAAGTTTGCTCACATCTTATTCTTTTCTATAAATTCCTTTTCCTGATGCAGGTGACGACGCAGACCTATTCAAGTAGCAGTGACGTTCCCACTGATGCCCTTCTTACCAATCCACCAACGCAGAACATTACGCACACAACCAGGAAAAATACTATAACGCAGGCCGTGACATCTAGGAACTCAAATACAGCAACTGAAACAACTGAAAGTGACTCGCACAGTCTAGTCTCTGTGGTTCTGTTCTCAGACTGGAGATTTCTAGTAGCGCTACTTTGCCTTGAAGTGATTGCTTACTGCGCTACGCTATTTATAATATTTGGAATGCAAAATAAGAGAGCTCGGGGGAAGCGCTTCGGAACATTTTCGTGGAAAGGACGTAAAGGAAACGAAGACAGTAGACCTAGAACCATAATAGCGTGATGCGATGTATTTGGATCTGGTTTTATGAGCCTTGGACAAGCCTTATCATTTTTTCATTTGAATTTACATGGTATCTTTGCTATTACATTTTTCTACTTGATATTAAACAAAAAATCATTTTGTGGGTTATTGTATCACTCATTGACTCATACATGAGTTCTAGAGTTCTCATTGATTTTGATTGTTGGCTTTATATTTTACCATCAGCTTCAATGCGGTTTTGCAGATTTTGCATGACGCCTCCGCTCTTTGTCGCCTGCGTGCAGTTGGTCCTGTCCTTTTTTTGAGCGTTCTCTACCGTTGGTACTACCCGATTTAGTTGTAGGTCAGGCATTAACCCAGTGGGCAATCGACGCTGGAACGTTCGAAAAGACGTCGAGAGTTTTAGAAATTTACACACTAATTGCTTCGAAAATGCCCAAATAGGTTTGACGTCGTTCTTAAAACCTCGATTCATTGCATTTTTCGACGTAAATTTATAAAAACCGTCGACCTATTTTTGACGTGCCAACGTCGTTTGACGTCGCTCTAAAACGACTATGCCCCCTGGGAAACGTATAAGATCTCTCATGAGAATACCTGTTTTTGTCGATAAAAGGGTATTTAATAAACCTTTGCAATTATGAATTGATGTTGAGTGATATAAGCAAATATTAACTGCCTTAAATTTTTGGACGGTAGAAAATATATTCACGAAGTACAAGATGAATTGTCCCATTTCAATCGCTTCCGGCTTTGTGAAATGGTACATCACTCTTCCGCAATCACAGACAGTTAATATTTTATATATCACTGAGCGCTATCTGCGGGAAATAACTGAGCCTTTTTGTGGCTAGTTTTGTTGCCATATCAGTCCTTAAAATAGAATAGTCTAGATCCAAATATATACGTACGCTATTTATACTCTTCTAGCTCTCTCTGTACTTCAAAGTTTACTGATTTGAAATCTGCATAAAGACGCCTCACCATATAGGCACCGCTATACACCAATGTTGACACACAAATTCATCACGAAAATCGTTGCTGCCTGCCGCACTGGATAATTATTATAGTGATTTACACTTATGCAAAAAAATATCAACACCTCTAAATTTAACTCTCAATCACCGCTTGCACAATCTACACCCACAACACGTACTGTTCACCATTTTAATACCAGTTCATCATTTTGAATTTTTAGCAGATATAGACGAGTTGGACGAGGAAAGCCAAGGACATGAAGGTGAGGTTCGAATCCCAGCTGAGGTGGAAGCATGACGAAGGTTATCAACGCCGAAATCCCTTTGTTTTATAACATACTCAACTCTTAATAAACTGTGGTCGAGTTTCGCTTTTCATTTTGTTTACTCGTTTTTGTTGAGTTTGATTAATTTTGCTTGGATGTGTGTATGCGTTTAATTAATTGCATATTTGCTTTAATTTAAAGCGCCTTTTTTTGTTTGTTAGCTACATTTCGTATGTTAAACTATTTTGACTATTTCTATGAATTTTATTTTAAATTGGGGTTTTCTTCAGTATTGTTAATGTTTTTTTCTATTGTTTTATTCAATTTTTTATACTTTCTGTTGCTTTTAATTGGATCAATACAAACGTTGTTATTTTCCTATTTCATCACGCGATTTATATGCAGCGATGTCTCAAGTGTGTTATTTTATTTTCAACTAATTCTTCGTCCTAATGTGTACGTCGTGACGTATTAACTCAAGCAAAAGCAATAGTCGGATGCATCCTAAACAGGAAATCTTCTCTGAGGGTAATATCTGTCACAAGAATGGATTCAATCTTTTGAATAATTTCTAATGGATTGCTGGAACCGAGGCTGGCTTCTTTTAAAGGTGCAACGAGAGATTTTGAGGCACCCAAATATTGTGTCATAATAGTAATTTCAAATTGATTATACACACTCAATAGATTTCTTACATTGTATTATGCTACAGAAATGTCTTAAAAGAGAGAAAAAGGTGATTTTGATTTGCTTATATTTCAATATAAAACATAGACTGAATTTCGTATTTGCTCCTATACAAAATTAGAAATTTCACAATTTTTGTACCAAAGAAACATTTCTCAGCTTAATCCTTTCAGATGGGGATATTTTTGATAGAAAGCTGTACATCAGGGCAAAAATCAGAACTTTCGATTTTTTTAGGGAAACCTGATATGTGAAATCTCTCGTTGCACCTTTAAGAGCGGATTGACCTTTTGGATGGATATACATGATAAGAACCATAATAAAGGGTGTCCCAAAAGTCGCACTTCCATTATAAGTAGCTATTAGCAGCAAAGATAAAGATATATTTGAATAGAGGACACATTTACAATTATCTTGATACTAAATTTGGTATATTTACATTCCTTATTATGAGATAAAAATCAATAAAAATTGTTCCTCAAATATGATATTTCATAGTGGTAAAACATCGCATTTTGCGCTAAAAATGTAAAATTGGATCCTCGCTCTGCAACTTTTTTTTGCTTTCAAAGAACAAGTTATCTCATCTTATTATATGCATTATGTGTTGACTGTTTTCCCAAAGTTTATTTGTTATTTCTGAGGGCTTATATGTTAAATTTGGTAATTGCATGAATGTTCAACATTCAATACTTTAATCTTTGCCATTGATTGCTCAATACTAGAATTAGGCCTATGAAGTTTCGTTCAAATGGTAGTGTGACCTTTGAGACACCTTGTATATTACCTGGTGAGCGCCATGTTGCATCACTTATCGTCTGAGCTCACAATATGCATGCGCTATACATGAATTATCATTCTTCAAACGTTCTGCACCAAACACAGACAGACCTAAACACACACAAACAAACAAACAAACACAGTATTCATCATTAGAAAAAAATTTAGATACAAAATCTCGA
Source organism: Ophioderma brevispina (assembly GCA_023653785.1). Classification (NCBI taxonomy): domain Eukaryota; kingdom Metazoa; phylum Echinodermata; class Ophiuroidea; order Amphilepidida; family Ophiodermatidae; genus Ophioderma; species Ophioderma brevispina. Next base: position 71,510 of record JAMKCH010017946.1, read on the forward strand.
CAATTTCTGCAGTGAACGAAATAACTTACCATAAAACATTTAAGTAGTTTGCTTTGAAAATATCCCGAAGATTTCTTTTCCTTTTCATATAATACGTTTCAAAAATAATTGGTTTTGCAAAGCTCCAGATGATTTGCTTTCCCTTTCACGGAAATCGCGCTTTTCTTGAATGAATTGTTTTTACAAAATTGGCGTTTTATTGCTGTCAATTAATTGGTACAATTTAAATACAAACTGCAGTTTTCATAAGAGTTTAGTGAAGCTCAGAAATAAAGTTATGCAAAAAAAAACCTTGGGCTCCCAGGTGAGATTATGATATGGTGAATATGCAGATGGTCATTTGGCTGGGCTACGAGAAGAACTCTAAGTATATAGTTGAAAGTTTGCTGTCAAAACAACACCCCAAATCCAACTCTCAACAAATTCAACGGCGAGGATGTCGATGTTGGCACGTACACATCTATGCAATCCGTCTCATAGGAAACGGATATTTGATTATTCCGTATTGAAATAAATTACTTTATTCAGTATAAGAATAAACAACCTTAATTATTCTGGAAAATGAAATGGGAAAATTTGTTAGTTAGACAAAATAGTGACTATCTGTGCCTGAAAGTCAATGTAAAAATAGCACTTACGGAGCCGGGAGAAAATCAAAGTTCCGTAATTTTACGGGCTACCATGTTAAAAAAAAGTCCGTAATTTACGGAAATTCTGGCAGCAGTATCAGCATTTTTAGGTAAATTTACAGAAATTTTTGTCATCAACGCGAACTTTGACGTAATTTTACAGAAAAATTTGTCTCATATATGGAAAAAAATAGTCATTTAACAGAATTTTTCGTAATTTAAAATTCGGAACAAAAAATATAAAAAAAGTCCGGAAATTATTGCTGCCAGAAATTTTGAAATATTTCCGTATATTAACATTTTGTAGCTACTTTTTTCATGTTTTTGTTTTTTTTTTTATTGTTTTCTAAACAGATTGTTCCGTAAATTACGGAAAATCTGTTTTTAATTTACGAAATGTTTAACAGTGAAATCTTGCAGGTTTGCGGCCATTTTCCCTTAAATTTCTCTTCATTTTACGGGGAATCCTCTTATTTCACGGACATTTCATTTGAAATATTTACTGTCTGGCAAGTGATCGTTATATCACCTTTAATCTTTCTCGTGATTTTTCCCGTAATTCTTCCGTTAAATTACAGCGTTGAGAAAATGAAAGTTAAAAACAAAAGTCTGAAAAAAAAATGAAGTCTGCTTGTTTATCTTTCTACGCTCTTCTGTCTAGAGGTAATGGAGTTAAAAATACAAAATATATGAAGTGGGTTTAACCATGCATGGACAACTCGCTTATTTTTCCGTTATCTGAAAAGACAATCCCTTAAGTGTTGAACCTTAAGTGCAATCTAAAAAAAGTATTCGGCACAAAGAATGGTTTTTCATGATGCTAATTGGTTCGTTAGTCCTTTTGCCCGAGACACTCACTTTTTCCTTGATTGCAATCAAACAATGATTCTTTGTATGTTGTACGTAATGGATATTATTAAACAGCATTTCGTGGGTTCAATAGATATCCTAGCAAAAAATTAATTTAAGCTGAAGTGATGTAGTACAGTTTTAATGTATCAGAAATGTTCGTATAAAATTTTTCTGTCTGTTAGACGGACAGAAAAGTAAAATTGCGAATTTCTTTCCAGAATTATATTTAAATTTGCATAGAATATACGTCCTCTAATTTTTAATGTTTTCAGATGATTTAGGGAGTTATGCCTATGGATCATAAAATGTCCTTCAAGGGTATCCGGACTGTTCATGTACTCACAACACACGTCTAGTACAGAGAGTAAACTTTTGCATTATTATCCCGGAGATTATTAGCATAATTAGTCACATAATCAGGCAAAAGGTAGAGTTAAACGTTAAACGTAAAAAGTTTTTTTGTTCAACACAATCGGAGCTACCACCATAGTACCAGAATTAAACTAGTAATAAGGTTGCGTGCGCCAGACATCCTGTCAGCTAATACGGCTCTTATGACCAGGGTGTCCGTTCCCGAAAGTGGGCGTACGACAGTCGTAGCCCCTTTCTATCGCAGCTTTTGCGTAAAGTTCACACTTACGAATTTACTGCGTTCCCGACACTTGGAATGCCATACGATTTTCTTCAAACTTACGAAAAATCTAGTTGTCGTAACTAGCACGTACGCTTTTCCACGATGTTCATGCGTTTCTGAAACTTACTAGTCGCAGGATTATCGTAACGTTACGCGATTTCTAAGTCTACTCAGAGTTGACGTCAGACATGCATAAAACGATACAAGTGATATCATGGACATTATGGAGGAGCAGATTCGGATTTATTTGGAAAAAGGGGAGAGAGGGTGGGAGATGCCATGTAGGAGATTATTCCAACCATTGTGAACATGTTTGAGACCGGGGGGCACTCTTGAGTTTGGTTTGGGCGGGTGGGTGGTGTGTGTGCGGGGGGGGGGGTTGTATGTGGGGGGTGTATGTGTATGTAGTATGTGTTTTTGGGTTTTTTTTTTGGTCGCTCAGGTCACCAATTGACGATTTCAAAAACTAAGTTTAAATAATTATGTGAGGCCGATAATCTCTTGTCGAATTTTTCACAATTTCAAACAGATTTTTTTTTTAATGAAAATAGCCTCTTGTGTTTTTCAAACCTCACCAATTTTGGGGCGTCTCCAAAAGACCTCCAAGTTTTCAGCACATCACCGTTACTCAAATTTGAGTGATCCCTTCCCCCAAGTTGATAAGTAGGGGAAGTAATGAGAAGGGCATGTCTAAATTGTGAAAACTTATATAAAACTGGATAGGGCTATTTTCCATTTAAGTGAGGAAAACGTAGTGTTGTTCTGTACGTGGCCTAGGTGAACACGCACACGACATCTTTATATGTAAGATTAAAGGCATGGCCAGATTTAAGGGGATTGAGAACAAGTTCTCTTGTATAATTATTACACTAGCTTAACGACCTGCATTGACAGTGTAAAGAAAAGTAAACAATGTTATTTTAAAGGTTGTGTTGTCAAAAGTTCAAATGTGAAGAACCGTATACAAGAATAACTGTCTTGTGGCATGCAGAATATTGGACACACAACTTATTATCATGTTAAATGAAGACGAAACTAATAGGCATATACCCTATTGTGGCCTTTTGAAGATTACTAAAATCTGTACACGCGAGATGTCACCAACCGTCTTAAGTGTTATGAAGTGGGATAATCAATTCGACATGGAGTGATTGATTAAAGCTGTTTAATAGAGAAGGGTGGGCGTAGCAATGCTTGTAGCATCAAGGTTTCCAGCCAGCCAGACAAAGTATAAAACTTGTTTTGCTAAAAGTAAACCATGAAAAATAATTTAGGTTGGTATCGTTTTTCATGCTCAAAACAAACTTAAAATCGGCAAATTAAGATACAAAAATATCAGGTGACGAATAAAAAAATTATACTGATCCAATTTCAAGAACCATTAATCTTAAGCCGACATTTGACTACATGGCACATCGTGTTATATAGGCCTATGTTATATTTATGGGAAATAAACTTACAATACCGGCATGTGCAAAGCTGTTAATATTTATGGCATCTTGCAGTAAGTAAATTTAAAAAGTTATGGTGCTGAATTACATGTTACACGTATTGAGTTTAAATCAATGTATAATAAAAGGGACTCTCCCGGAATTCCGATGTTAAAAAAGAAAATAACCCAATAGAGATGAATTAATCTAAATTGGTCACAGAAGGATAATAAACAGCTCTCATGACCGTATTACTATAATTAAACATTTGATAAACTTTAATTAATTAATAACCGTGATGAAAAAGGGAAACACAGGAGCTACAGTGAAGCAAATAAAAATATATAAGAGTTTAACACACACGAACAAAAAAAAAACGAATCAGACTCAATTGATCGACATCAAGCTCACCCTGTCCGAGTGTTTTTAATATTGTTCATAGATACCACACAATAACAATCATTCATACCTTATGATAATAGCACATGGTAACATCACCAAACTGTCTCAGACTGTTTGCCACCCAGGCATAGCCCAATTTTAATCCCAATCAATATGAATGACCTGTAAATCGGCTTAGCTATGTTAACGTAAGATTGTCGTAGGTTTACGGTAGAAATGTACTTACTACGACCATCTTAAGTCACTGTTTCAGACGCTACTACCATGCGTAATCAAAATCTAACGCATGGCGTAAATTGACCTTACGTTCATAGTTTCGGGAACGGACCCCAGCTCTGCACTAACAATCTGGTATAATATTCCGCTCTGTCATCCTGCAACGCAATCACAACCAAATACACTTACTGGGGGACTGTGTTGCAAATGTCCTCCAATTTGAAGGTTGCGAATCCGGATAACATTGTGAATTGTTGATGCATTGATAATCACAAACCTTGATTGAAGCCACTTTCCACCCTTTTCATGGCCTCCAGCTTGGGAGTTCAAGGTTACACCAGGGGTAAACATTTTAAAATGTTCCAATTGTGTTGAAAAGCACACCATGATAGTATGTCTGATTACAGGATTCCAAAAAGGTATAGTTTATACTACCTATGGCCTTATAGTTTGGATTATGGGGTAAAAACTGTAAAAATGGTGAAAAGTCATTTTGGTTTGGTACGGCGTGGGTCAACCATTAAAAGTTGATCCCAATTTTTGTAAAACGTGGTTCAAATTGTTTGGTTTCACTCATAGAATGGAAATATAGAATATTTTTGACTATCTTACGTGTTTGGTTATTGACCAATATGGCGGAATTAAGTCACCAGCTATTGGCAGCTATTGGTATTATATTGACCTGTGACCTATTTTGTCGGATAACGTGAAAAGTAAGCGTAACAGATTAGGCATACTATTCCTCATTTAATCCTTTAAGCAAGGGAAACATTTGCACCACATATTACCTGAATCCAAGCAACTTTTAACTTTTGACCCATGTATCACCCCAAATTGTCCTTTTTTTCCCATTTTTTACGGTTTTTACCCCATAACGGTCCGAACTATACCATCGATAGTGTAAACTATCCTTGTAATCTTAGAAAATGTCATTGCCTTTCAACATTATTGGAGCATTTTGAAAATTTTTGAGCCCTGTATAACTTTAAAAAACCCAGCTGGGGTCCATTAAGGGTGTTTGGCAAGTGCTTCCACATCAATTTATAGATTATCAATTCCACAGTATTTGTGTGTAAAAATCAACAATTTATCCGGAAGGGCACACTCTTTCACTATACAGTCCCCGCTAATGTGGCTGGGCAGTTCTCAACCAATGTGCGCATCTTCTCTGACCGCAGACACAACTTTCCGATTTTAATTCTGTCAGAGAGTATAAGGATGTTCGAACTAAACTAATATCGCTTAATCCAAAATCCCGGTTTTTATGATAGCCACTTCATCTAAACTACAGTCAATGCCTAATATTGAATTTTTAAAAAGTGTTCAGATCATGGTTATATTGCAATATTTCCTTGAGTCCATGGTTGAACTCCAAGCTAATTTCCTTATTTACTAGTGAGGTTTAACTATATTTGGGCGGATAATTTTTTGAAACATGAATATTCCAGCTGCGTGTTGTTTTCTTCTAGAGATGTTAATTACCTTACTAGGCTAGTTCAATTATAATCATACATGGTCTCTTTACAATTGTAATAAACATTAGCACATTAAAATTTTGCCAAGAATGCCATCTCGGTGGAATCCTACAATTATGTCATATTTTTTTCAAGCAGCGAGGTTACGCTTTCACGTTTCATATAGGTATAAAAGACCTACTTGTATAACATTATATAAAATATGACACAAGCACATTCTAAAAAAATGCTGTTACTTTGTCCAAAAACCTTTAAAACGTTTTCTTAATGGTTATTCTTTTTACAAGCTTTTAACAAACAATCGGGTGCACGTTAGGAGCAATTTTGTATTTGTATCAATGAAAATTGACGCGTTGTCCCTTTAAAGGTGGGAGACCCGATCGACAACTCGTCCTCCCAATTTACTCCATCAAAATGTAGATTTTGGTATTAGAGGACAGTTAATATTTTTTTCATTACCCCAGTGACACTTTAGGCCAGGAAATGTTTCCTTTTGATTTTATGAACCAAAACGTTTTCCAATGTGTTATACACTTTATATTTATAACACTTGTCCTATTGGTCAATTATATTATACCACATTTGTGCTTCTACTGTTCAAACGGCTGCCCGTTTTTAACTCAAAATTAAGTCTCATCAGATGTTTTGTGATATGCTTTGCATGTGAGGGAGAAAACATGATATGAAAATCGACCAGATTGGGTCACCCACACCTTTAAAGAGCAATCTGTACATTATGCTATTGGCCATGGAGAACCTGCGTCTATTTATACAACCAGTAGTTCAAAACATCGTTGGATGATTTCATAATTGTATTCCACGTAAATATAGATTATTCCCTTTTCACTTGTACTATAACGATCTCTCTCACGCTTTATCTCTCAGTGCATTTAAATGCAAGAGCAAATTAAAGGCAGAATCTGCCTCCATTTATAGCAGATTGTGTAATTTATTATGGTTGACCAAGGTGTTTGACGATTAGTTCCCCTTCCATAACCATCGTTAACGACTACATTCAATGCACAGTATTTTGAATTTGTCTAAATTAATTTTCTTTGTCATTCTCGCTCTTGAAGTTCTGCTTAATATGTGAGAGTAAAAGCGCAGTTGATTATGGTTTTATAAATAAGTTGCCTTTTAAGATAAATAATCATATATAGATCTACTTCTTAGGGAGTTATCAATATTTATGAGGAGCGGTGGAAGTGATGCATTTTTAATACGTGAGGGGGAACCTGAACTTTTGAATGTACAGAACGGGCAAGCTGATTCTCGTTTTCTATGCATGGGAAATTTGGTGAAATGGGGTGGAACACGGATTTTATGTAGGAATACGAAAGAGAATGGTTGTAAAAATATAAACAAAAATAACTGTCGTAAATAATGATTGCTCCCACATCTTTCACCTTGAGTTATTGTATCATTTCCATTTTGAAGGGTTGTATATATTTATATTTATACTGCTATGAATTTATATGTATATAGTGAGCTTTATATAATACGATGATAAAAGAACCATACGTACTTAGTCAAAGGTAGACGTAATTGTAAATTGATGTGGCGCTTAAGGCAAAAATTGCCCTGACGCTCATTTATTAAGAGTGAGTACAGACAGGGAAAATATACAGAAATACTGAGACGAATTTATACTCGCTGTCTCAACTGCATATGCAGTTCAAATACGTTCCATCCGCATCATTGACCATCCCGAAAAAGACCTTTTCACACATCAAATCCAGTCTCTGTAAACCCGCAGAGCACTTAGAGCTCTTACACTATTCCATCTTACACTGTTCAATATCTTTAAACTTGTCTAAAGAAATCAACAAAAACAATGGTATGCCTGGTATGTGAGTAGCTGACTCTGACAGCTACATACAGTTGAGGTATTAATCCACCTAGCACCTGTCAGATCAACATCTTTAAACATGTCTAAAGAAAGCAACAAAAGCAATGGTATGTCTGGTATGTGAGTTGCTGACTATGACTGCTACATACAGCTGAGGTATTCATCCACCTAGCACCTGTCAGATCAATATCTTTAAACATGTCTAGAGTAAACAACAAACGCAATGGTATGCCTGGTATGTGAGTAGCTGACTGTGACTGCTACGTACAGTCGAGGTATTAATCCCCCTAACACCTGTCAGATCAATACCTTTATACATGTCTATATAAAACAACAAAAGCAATGGTATGTGAGTTACTGACCATGTGCTTTTCAACATCTGTCAAAAAGCATAACGGTTGCACAACGAATGTGGTTTAATTTCAGTATGCTTGAATATTTTTCCTTAATTGCTGAACTCATTCTTTTAAATTGCCTTATTGAGAACAAGGCATCTTGTTTGATTGATCTGTTTTTCTAAATTTAAGCCAAAACAAACAATAGATTTCATTGTTTAGCAATTCATAGTTTCTTTATAATAAAATGTGTATTGGTTTACCTACCGATCGACAAAAATAACTAGCAATGTAGGTAAACCATCTCATAAATATGTATTTTTACAGAAATATACAAATGAAATAGTTAACTTTCAAAGCATTTTTATTTAACAAAATTTTGCCGTAACATTTGGTCTTTGTGTGTTTTAATTATTTTAATCGAATGGCGTTTGCATAACTTGCATATTTGCGTAAATATATTTTTTCAACTGTGCATACTTACATAATTATGACACGATCAATTTATGCGTATTTGTAGGACCTTTATTTGCCTTTACCATGCTAAAAGTACCTTAAAGACACAATCAATCATTTATTTCAAAATCTGACATTTAATACCTGTATGTCTGATTTGTATATAATATCATCAAGTTTTTTTAGAAACAGGATTTGTAACGTACATCACAATGTTTAAATAAAATCAATGTCATTGAAACTCATTTTATATAGGTTTCTGGATTTGTGAAATCAATATTACCCATTATTTTATCAACAAAAATGTTAAAATTACACCGACAGTGTTAATCGTTTAATTCTTTTTAGCTTTGAAATTTTGTTTCAAAAGATTGCCTACCTCGGGTACGGTGCTGAAACATAATCTGCGTGCAGCCCACAATGGAAAATACAATAGACAGATGGGCCGTTGCACATTATAGAATACTTTTGATAACAATTCGAGGTAGCTGATAGTAAATTCCGTATAATGTACATTAAAAAGTTTCGCCACAAATACTTTATTGTACATTAAAGTACATCTGGCCCAAATGCGTGCTTGCACACTTTCGAGATCACCAATTGCAGTGGTAGTAATTGACAGTGTACGTATATATACCTATTCATGGACATACTTCTGTTTTATGGAAGTCGGTAACATCGCCATATTAATCTCTATTCGGTAGCCTAATGAATAGTTCTATGAATTACGATGCGGATGTGTTTATGTTCAAACCTGTATTGAAAACAGGAATTAACCATGGAGATTGATATGGGTAATAGAATATTCTACATATTTCTTGCAGTAGCAAGTAAAAAGAGGGTGATGTTTCATCAGAACGTCCTGTACAAAATATTTTATATAAACTTGATTTCTTTGAAATATAGCATAGCTAAAATAGATTTAGTCATATTTGACTCAACATTGACAATGTATTTCTTAATAAAGTACTATTAAACGAATTCAATCAAATGTATCACACATAATTACCTTGACAAGGTATATAATAAATTAAGATTATTTGAAGAAAAATGGTTGATTTATTCTATTTTGGTCGATATAAGTGCATTGCAAAATTGTCTGAAATCTAACCCATTGATTTTTAAAATGCTAAAATGAACTTATTGGAGAAAACCATTAGAATGTCTTAAATCCCTATACGAATAGGAACAATAGATTTTTTTTTCTTTGACACGACACGTTTGATTGTGCAAAAACGTTGCAGCAAACGGAAATTGTATCTGAAAAAGGAATTTAGAAGGCCAGTCTTATTCCGTCTGGGGGTAAAAATACCCTATAAATTAGCCAAATCAAATAATGGTTTTATATTAATCTGAACAAGTACAAAAAGAGACCTTGGACCGCACTTAACTGTCAAATTATCGATTCAATGCAACACTCCTCTTTCGAATTTCAATTTATCACTGGAAATAATGTCAGGCTACGTAAATAACAGTCGCTTTTTTTCTTTTTTAAAGTTTAACATACTCACCAAGAAGAGCGCTCCCGCTTTAACAAAATATACGTCAATTAATATCACCAAGGGAGTTTTTTAACCCTTATTAATGTCCTAACCATCGCTTTTCAATCAGCTTGATTCTGTGTAGAGAATTCTAAGTACAACCTTTCTTAGTTCTAAGATTAAAAAAAACATACTCTATTAGAGCATAATTAATGAATAATCTAACTTGGATTTTAACATTCAATAACTAGATTTAACCATTTTTTTTTCAAAGAGCAAGATGTCAAATTTCAATTTACATACTATTAGAAATGAAAGTTTTTAAATTGTAAATTTGAAATTTTTGAATTTTGTAAATAGACATTTTTAATTTTCATCTATTTCCCATTTGAATTTTTCTATTATTCTATGAAGTACATATTTAATTTTTCATCTACGGATTGCCATGCTTGTGTCCAGAAAGAGTAGATGTTACTCATCCTTTGATTTCCTCAGTAATTATTTCATAATTCCTGAGAGTCTTAACCGGAAAACTTTTGTCATGAATAAATGCTTCGTGGTCCACATTAACCGGTTGTACAATAAAACAATGTGTTTAAAGACACTATCAGTGATTTGATTGAACAGAAGTCCAAATATTTGAAATGTTTGCAGGAATAGCCCATAGAATTCCATAATTTATTTTTTTTCCAACAAATGAGTCGACAGAACAGGAAGAAAAACGGCAGTGTTTGAATATAACGAATCTCCATTATTACGGTTGTAAAAGTGTCCGACGGACAGTAATGCTAAATTCACATTTTGTCATTATTATGTTGCCTCTGGTCATATCATTTGCTTGAGAGTGTTAGGATATACCTATACTTGTTACAGACATGAAAAGCTGATTTTTTTATGATTTTGTTTTTTCGATTTCTGAGTTAGCAAATCAACTGATCAGAAAAAAGAAAAAAAACAAATTTGTCCTAAAAACATTTGGATAATGCTAAAATACAATAGGTTTGTCAGATCCCTAAGTTTACAAAAACCAACACACTACGTATAAGAATGAACGGATCATCCTCGCCTAAATTTGATAATGGGAAACCATTGAACAGAAAAAAAAAACCAGGAAAACCAACGTTTAGGTTACGTTCGGTCAAGGAAAACTTGCTTTTTCAAGTGGAAACAGAGACAAGAAGCTGTTGATCTCAAGAAGAGAAACCAGAATGCAATGAAGGGTAAGAGAATTGAACACACCTACCTGTCACAAAGATAACTTATCAAGGACGTCATGGATTATTGCCCGGTAGTGTGCCAGTCTAAGATATGTTTACATTGGCATTTGTGTCTAAAAAATGCAATATTTATATAGCGCTTTAAAGCGTTACACAACCAACGTCTTAAAGCGCTTTACATTTATTCCGGCTGTCACTCGGATATATCACATTTCACATATTGAAAATTCGAGCCAATTATAACGGCACACAGTATACGACCCCCTAACATCTCCCCGTTTATTCCTAGGGTGAAGTGAGACAAGCGAGATAAAGTGTCTTGCCCAGGAACCCAACACGTTGGCCTCTGCGGGGCTCGAACCCTCACAACCTAATGATCATGAGGCCTGCGCTCTTCCACTAGACCACACGTGCACACACGTGCTGTTCACCAATCACGGGTATTGTCCTGATCCGCTTCCAGGTAGCTCCACTTCTGCAAGGATATCATAGATCGGCCGATTCAGGTTCTAATCTGTCAGGCAAGGCAGTCGCCTTAGGCCCATGAGGAGTCAGCTCCAGGGTGGAAGATGCTTACACATGGTGCCAGGTTCCAATACAATAGAGTTACTTGTTGATCAGTAAGTATAATGACTTTTAGTCAGTGAAAAAGAAAGCAGACGCTTTTCAGCTTTCCATGAAAAGACTAGCAATAGATGGAGCAACCTTGTACCCATCGTAGTACCAAACATCTGAGGAAGTGTTGAGAATTTAAAACAAAGTTATGATGCTATCCCAAGAGTAATCCATGACGCAAGATGGCGCTATGTCGAGTATGAAGGGGAAGGGTCACTAGCATGCTTGAATATCCTCGTCAGAATGGATATTGGGTATAAAGCAGACACATGTATGGTGGACAAAGTTTCAGACCTCTTTGTAAGATGGAGAGTGGGCGACTAGTAATTGACAATTTTACTATTTGTAATTTGCATAGTGTTTGTTATAACCCGAATGAAATCTTTGGCGTTAACACGTGCACCTGGACCCCGTGCTAGGCAAATTCATGGGCCTCACACACCAGGGCTTTCGGATCAGATTGGCAATTACTGACCTCACGTTGGCACACATGTGTGGGCAAGACGAGCTGATCTCGGGTTGCAGTTTCATTGAAAAATTGCAGGCTCCAGTCAGAAGTGCTATGTCTCGCTAGCTTGAGTTGGTTCAACTTCATGCGTCTTAAAACAATGGAACCGCTAAGCATCTTGGCTAGAAAGTACCCAAGTCCGGGGAAGGTGTTTTTAAAAATGTTTTTGCTCACATTTGCTATATGGGTCCAATGATTTATGGTTGGACGACGAAGAGTTTATATATAAAATAGACTGCTCTGGACAGTGGAAGAGTCCGTACGAAGTTTTCGCCAATCGATAGAAGTAACATCAACTTCCTTTACTGATGCCAGAACAATACTGGCAAGGAGTTTTAGCTTTGGGGGGGAAGGTGTTGTTGGCAAAAAGTAATTGAGATAGTACTGATAACGACATTCTCATAGACATCTTGGTCCACTAGGTTTAGCTAAAGTCTGTAAAGGTGAAAAGATTCCTGGGTCTGGACTTTAATGTGTTCTGGTGATTACACATGAGAGCATAGTACATACAGCAGTGAAGCCGCGTGAAGATTTGTTAGCATGTAGCAAACCCAGTTTGGCCTGTACATTAGAAGGAAGACTAGCTATATCTATTCTTGAGTACGCTATAACTGATTAAGTAACCACCTATGGAATTGATAAGCGAAGACAAACCTACAAGAAACCGAAGCAGGAGCCATTGTAAGTAGTAAGGTGAAATTTTTATATGTTCGAAAACAAGTTCCACAAATCATCTAAGAGCACCACAAGGACCCCAAATATACAGAGGAAGGAGTATAAATATGCAAATATAAGAATGAACTAATCTCCCAACCTAAATGGGGGAATGGATAAAACGACTAGGAAAAATCAGTATAGTAGGCTTATAAACGAAAATCTATTCTTCTAGAGAGTTTTGAAGATGTTTTTCAATATTTGAAAGGGTGCTGAATCAGAATTTTTTGGTCCAACCTCTGGGAAATGTGGGGAACTTTTGTAAAATAGGGGGTAAATTAGTACAGGGTAAAATTTGAAATCAAGTCAAATTGTGTTTAAATGTTTAAATGTATAGAGCTCTCACCCAAACAATTCAAATGAAATTTTTTTCTGCTTCAGTATGGCCAGGGCAATAAATTTTGACCCGGTTTGCCCCAGAATGACCTTGAACCTTATCTACTCTGTAGCCGTGTACCCAAAGGTTGGAACCTATACAACCTATACCTTTTTAACTTCTCATAAGACAAATACATTTGTGTAATATTTACACACAGTTTGACTTGATTTCAATTTAAACCCCTTACTAATTTTACTCCCTATTTTACAAAGTTCCCCACATTTCCAAGATGTTGGACCCAAAAGACTGATTCACCACCCTTCAAACTATAGACAAACATCTGCAAACCTTCTTCCCCAAACTTCTAGAATGGGATTCTCGTTTATAAACCTACTATAATGTGAGCTGAATTACGACTGGTACGATTCTACCACTTCTTGACGTTGGGGGGGGGGTTGACATAAATCTTCGAACGTTGAGTCCTGTTTCTACGTGTTGGGTGGGTTGGTCCCTTTCTTGATGAAAATAGCCTCCTTGCTTTAAAAGGCAAGCATTTTCCTCTTGGCAAAGCACGTTGACATTACGGAACGTGGGCCAGTGTTTAGCTCTCTGCCAGTGCCCAGACTGAAGTTGCTGCAGTTAATTGTTTTTCTCAATTTGAAAAGGCACGATTTCTGTCTAAACGTTGCGTTGTTTGTTTGTTTGTTTTTGTTTACTTTATTTTATTTTTGTTCTTTGATTTTTTCTTTTGTAAGCTTTTTTTGTTTTGTTCAAAAACATTTTAAAAATTTTCCTCCTTTTTTCCACTTCTCCCCTTTCAGGTTAAGATGTTTATTTAATTCTTATTTCTATTTTATAAACCCATCCTCTCTGAATACTGTATCGTGTTAGATATTACGACCATTGGATTCTATGCGTCAGCCTGTGAGCTCTATATGTAAACATTACAGACAAAGCTCATAAAATAACATGCATTTTCCAAATTTGACCATATGTGTGACCTGTCACTGACGTTTTCCCATAGCTCATAAAATGTCGGAGATTGGTTCAAAACTATTCATATCAAACTCATGACGCAGGTGAATTAATTTAGGTTTTGGGCCTGTATGAACCCTTATTTGACCTATAACAGAATAATTTGCATGTGTTCCAGACGGTTTAGGTATCTTCCCGTTTTAGTACGCGTCCAGAATGTGTTTTGACCAATCCCTAATGCATTGCAATGCGCCTATATTGTACTGTACAAAACACAAATCAGTACTTATATGGATAAGAACATATAAACATTTCATGATCATGCTAAATTAATTACCTAAGTACTAATGAATGCTTTGTTGGCTAAAATAGTGTAAAGTCAGGGTTTGTTGTGTTAAAATATTTTTTTGTTGGATCACATGACCTTATTGAATGTGAAATTAACCCAAAACTGATGCGTTGTGGATGACTCATACTACAGAAACCCTCTGGTATGCTTCTTGCTATTCAAAGGAATGTGCCTTAATCAAGTGAACCGTTTGTATACAACATACCCATTATCTTTGTAACTGTCCCTCTCCCTTTTGACAGATATTGGATTAGTGGATCAACATAACTTCGGCTCCCTATTTCTCACAATGCATTTGGTCCCAAAAGGTTCCAGTATCAGATCGAACCATTTCCGAAGAAACCTCATAGTCACCAGCAAATTTTCATGGTCGACCATACTCTTAATGTTCTAATGGTTAATCATGTAATTGCGTAAATTTGAAATGTGTTTGAACTGAAGTGTTTAGTATAATCTATCAACTGGATTTGCGCATGGCGGTCCTGAACCATCAAAACGATCACCCAAATTGCAAGTCAATGGGCATTGAGCTGCACCCTGAAAAGGTACGTTGATTCAGTTTATTATAAATGGTCACGTAACCACTTTCTAGCGAATAGACCGTGTATGCTCATGGGTTTCACAGGTAGGCAAACCAACTATCATCAATAATATGGCATTATGTGCTATACAATTCAACCAAGATCTCAAAATGCTAATACGATTACCTGTGTTGGGGGTAAACATTGATGTGGTATGGTCTATTGAATATCAGAAATATGATTTTCTGTTCGAATATCGTTTGGAACGGCATTTTGAATCAGAGGTTTGAATCAAAGGTTACCTCAGTGGTTGGATTATTTTCAGATCTTTCTTTATTACTATAATCATTTTTTATAATATCGGAAGGTAAGAGCTGTAGAATGGGATGAATAACTGATTTAATTTGCATACCCCTCCACAGTTGGGCAAGGGTCCAATATGGGTGTTACGGCGTTCCCAAGCTCAGAAAAGCAACCTCCCGTGGTTCCGAAAACACAATTCACATGAATATTTGTAAGAGATTGACTTGACCAAGATGCAAATTAAAAACAATGATTTTCATACCATACATGAAATCTGATCAATCACACAATATACACAATTATCATGCACAAAAATTATTATGTTTCCTACCCTCTTTAACAAACACTCCCATGCACATACACATTAATTACAATTAAAAGTTCAGAGTTCTTGTTGGGTGTGCACCAGGGTCCTGTAGAATCAGGTCCACATAAATCATGGCGACACAATTCTTTTGGGAATGACACTGTTCAGTAGTTTCGCGTTATCGCAAAAGTCCATTTGCTTTAAACCGGCCGATTAAATTGTAGACTTGGAGAACTTTTGATAGAATAACTGCGCTTAATAGTCCATACAGGTACTACTCAGTGGCATTAAGGTGAATATCACTGTACAGACGAAGTCCTGCTGAATGTTAATGTTACCACTCTTTGTTTTTCCAAAGGCACCAAATTTTGTGCAGCTCGACCATTCTGACAACTTTCAGAATTATAAAAATAACATAAAGATTTTTATAAATCAAATGTATGAAGTTCTCCACCTTCTTTGAGAGGTCTGCACTCGGTAATCTCTGTCAACTGGCAAAAGAACAGACTTGCAACAAAATTGTCCTTAGCAAATTTCCCATGATGCAACAAAACATGCGCAGACATCGAAATTTCACAATCCTTTTCGTTCGCTGGAACAGCGCTCACATCTCTGTATTGATGTGTTTTGACATAGCAATATTGTGTAATTGCTATGTCAAAAACAGTCTATTGTTCGTCAACAGGTGTGAAATCTTGCTTCCTAAGTGTAAACAAGAACCACCTCTGTCAGTTCTTAGAATGGAAGAAAATTGTTACTATTGGTCCTCGGACTGCGAACATCTTCTTCTGACATTTCTTCCTTGCTCAGGAAGTTCTCACACACTAGTTCCCGATTAGAGATTAGAGCTAGGTCAATCAGATAAGTCATGCTTATTGCACAACACATTGCAAGTTTCATATTAATATGTTCCAGTTCCCCTCACTCATAAATTATATAATAAAATTATTTTATGATGTAATTATACAATACGAAAATATAATATTTCAGTCACAATGGGTCCTACATGGGCCAAGTTTCTGGGCCCAAATTGGCAGCCCATGTGGGGCCCTCTTTTTGTCTCCGGGATCATGATGGTCCCCTGGGTTATCTAGCTTGGGCCTAGATGGGTGCTTTATATGGTGCCCTTATGGGGGCCCAGTTACAAATCACACATTTTAACGGCTACTTATATGCTTTAATTAATTTAAAGAAATTAAGTCTCAAATGGATGAAAAAGAGTTTACAGTACAGTTTGGTTTATGTTTTAAATTCAACTATTCATTAGGGCCCAATTGCATCTCATATTAACATGGTATAAATTACTTTATTACTTACTTACCCTTGGTTGGATTCCGACGGGGGACCTCATGATCTTAATTCTGATATCTATCCATTCGACCACTTGTACTTACTAATTGACATCAATTAGATTATTTAAAGGATATTGAAGTTAAAATTATTAGAACTTATACGTAATGGCATTCATATCACAGAGATGAGTTTAGTTCGACCTATTAAATAAGTTGATACTTATTTGATACAAAAGAATGAAAATAAAACATTTTAATCCCCACAACTGGGATTAAAATGGGCAGCCCTTAAAATGCCCATCCTTGCCTATGAGCAAAATCCGGGAGGGCAAAATATACTCGCCGGCCCTTGAACCTCTAATGACGCACCATTAGGAAACCCAGTAAGCCCAATTAAAGAAACTCATCATTGTCCCATGTGAAAACCTACAATGGCCCCATTTTGGGAAGCCCAAGTACTCTCTGAATGCAAAGAGTGAATTTCACTCTTATAGAGTAAATTTTCATACCCTTCAAGGAATATGTCTTTAATCAAATTTAAAAGTAATAAAGTTGTATTATTTTGTAAATTATCAATAGAAAATTTGATCCAAAAAAGTTCTTTGAAGGTGTGAAATTTAACTCTTTTTGGAGTGGGCCTTGTAGTCACTCAAAAGAGTGAAATTCACTCTTTTTGTTCAGTTTAGAGAGTAAAGAAACTCATCAGTGACCCATTGAAACCTACAATGGCCCCATTTAGGAAACCCACGTAAAGCCCAGTAAAGAAGCCTATCAGTTACCCATTTAAACACTACACTGGCTCCATTTAGAACGCCCATGTTAATTCCGCTGCCCACGTAAGCCCATGTAGCCCACGTGAAAACCCAAGTGGGCCCCACTGACCATTGTTGGAGGGGTAGTAACGTTAATGTTGCGGAAACATGCATCAGCGCCTACTGACTTAATGGGGCGTAGACAAAAAAAAAAAAAAACCAATTGTACAGGGCGTATCCATAAACGCAACAAAACTTCTTCCCCATTTTTGTAGTAATTGTGTAAAATTATACAAAAATTTAACTCGTGCCATCTTAAAGCCACAATCCACAATCTTTCCAGTGATAGGTAATTATTCATGTGCGATCATGGATAACCGATTAATCATTGATTTTGCACAATTGGACAAAGTCAGCTTGGGACCATCAAGTTTCAATACAAATCCCATCACTTGCATGACTGAAGTGAGAAGAGAGGGGAAAATTGAATAGGATTTTTGTGTTAGCATTACTTGAAACTTGGTCCCAGCTCAGCTTTGTCCATTGTTGCAAAAACAATGATTAGCTCGGTTACCCATGACGGGTGTCCAATGAAAGCAAATTACCTACTATCGTTGGAACATGAAGGAAATATGCCTAGATGAGAAGCTTTAATTTATTTTTTATTTATTTATTACACTTCATCACTGGTAACACGAAACAGCATAAAAAGAAAATTCAAGAAAAAATATTGCGACAAGATTGAACATAATAAAAATATACGTATTTAGATATTGCAACCAAAAGAATTCCAGTGAAAAGGTTGGACAAACAGGTGCTTATAATACCTCTAGGACCATCCCCCTCCAGAGTTATGAAAGCCAATAGTGAACCCCCCAAATTACATAGGCCTGCAATTTGACATGTGCAGACAAATAACCCAAGTACACATGTTTGGGATGGATCATTAAGATGGCATTATTATTTTGATATACTTCTACCAATTACCACAAAAAATTGGTGGAGAAGCCTTGTTGCGTTTTTTCTTGATACGCCCTGTATAACAAAATTTTGTAATCCCCTTCAGGGGGATAGGGTAAAATAAACCAAGTGTAAATTCATAATACATTATTGAAATCATCTAGAAACTGTCTCGTCCCCGCAAATAAAACTTGCAGATTTTCTTGAAAATGAATAAACCGTCCAACCGATTTCTTTTTCCCAAGCATGAGTGACAATAGGCCATAATGTTAGGATCGTCCCGTATCATGGATAACACCGCAAGTGTGAGATTTGACCACCACTCATGCCCTGGAGCATGGTTTGGCACCAGTTATATGATTGGCTGATTACACTTAGCAGATAGCGATTTATTCCGTAACTGTTTACAAGTTGTTGAAGAGAGACTCCCAAAGCTTTGGATGAACTCACTCCTTACTACGAGGAAAACCACTTACATGCAAATCCATCCAAGACACGGTGTGTGCTTTCCATCTACGCAACCGTGAGCCAAAACGTCAGCGTAATGGAACCTGGCTGGTACACCCTGGAGCACGTGATAACCCTTTCTACTAGGAGTACCTTGGACCCGCCTCTCTTATTAGACCCCCATCAAGAAGACGAAGAGTAAAGTATGTTCACGCAATAATATCTGAAACAAGCTCACTGGCCAAGATGGGGTGCTAGCCCACATACCCTACGATCGACGGTACTTGCCCTGTGCTAACTCATGTGCAGAGTATGCTTGCCCTGGTATGGGAAAGATCAACCCATGCCAAGAAGCTTGATTCATGCATTAAATCCCTTGCAAGAACTGTCCTTCGTCCACCACGGAGAACTTATACTCCTAGCAGGAAGTGCTCCACCAGACATCCGTCGTAGTGTGCAAGAGCATGCAAGAAGCGTCGCTGCCCAAGTATCTAATGTGAAGCACCCTATGTCGGGACAGAGACCTGCTGCCAATCGCCTTAATCCAGAGAGAGTTCTTAACAAAGTCCAACCTCTTGAATCATCTCTAAGGAGTAGAAGAAGTCGCATTGTGGAAAGAAAGACTTGCTCTTGCTGTCAACCAAGTAACATCATTGGTATTGAACCTGGTGAGCATCTTTCCACTGGAGCTGACTCCTCATGGGCTGAATGGCGATGCCTCACAGTTTGAGAACCAGAACTGCCTATCTAAAGTTTCCTTCCAGAAGTGGGGTCTACTTGAAGAGATCAAGACCTAGCTGTGGTGTGGAACAGCACCACAGACATGGAACATCCCTTGGTCTGCACTGTTGGAGCACCAATGCACAGATCAAGGACCTTGCGAAATTCAGTGAAGTTAGCCAGACGTTTTACCCATCTCTGGCGTGGATCATATAATTTGAGAATCACTGCGTTTGGACACGATAAAAGAAGAAGATCAATGAATTATAATTGCAAATCTGGCATACCAATCCTCACTGGTCTTGTGGTTAGCTAACCTCATGATACAGTTGTCTCTGGTTCAATCTCGCTACTGCCTCTTTTAATATATAAACGTCAAAAAAGTCAAAAAAAGATAAGAAAAATAATAGCTGCCCTTTGAGGTTTGTAAGCGAGACCTGCTCCTGGAGCATGAGTTGTGGTCACAAAACTACGCGTGTGGATACACGCGGCTCGGATCAGCTTACTAAGTTGAAATAAATCTGAGAGCACCATAAAAAAAAAGAAGAAAAAAAAAAAAAAAAAAAAAAAAAAAAAAAAGCCATTACCACTGACCTCTACACATGGATAGCGGGTCCTGAGTCGCCGAATGAAACATCAGGAAGTTGTTTTTTTACCTATATACAGAATGACGGGAAACAATGCATACTGTGACCTTGTCAAACAATAGAACCTGTGTGTGGAATAGTGCACCAGCAGGTGTATGCCATTGTTCCGCCATATTGTATAGGTAAAAAACAACTTCCTGTTGTGTCTCTCGGCGACCATTCAACTGTGCGGCAGCCCACTATCCAGAGGTCAGTGGCCATTACCAATGATTTTGTGGATACGCTAAGAAGAAATGACCAATGGATATATATAGACTTCATCAAAACATGAGCTAAGATATTAAACATTCGGGCCCGGTATGCAGAGCAATTGTTATATGCCACGGCAGTGAAAAAGATCTAGGTGTATCACCCCACGATTCGGTTGGTAAACAAGATACCTGTACACACCAAAATTGACTTTTCGACATTTGTACAGTTTTATTCCAAAATCCGGAACTATAAGCAATAGATAGTGTAAAACATACTTTTTGGGCCCTTGTAACCAAGACAAAACATCATGTGTTTTTCAACAACAATGGAACATTTTACAATTTTGACCCCTGTAAACCTGAAAACCCAAGCTGGGAGTCCATTAAGGAGGGTGGGAAAGTGACCATGAAAGAAGTATTTAGTAATCACAAATGTTGGCCCTCAGGACAACATGCAAAAGTATAACGTAACTGCTTTGTCTGACCTACGGTTAAGGGTCAAAGATAATTATTTTATATTAATTAAACATAACATTAAGACACACGGTAGGGTGTCCACCAAGTTTTAAAAATTAACAACTAAAAAAAACCCTCAAAAAACAGCCAAAAAAGCATTAAAAACAGCATTATAACAAACGGACACACAACCGTGAGTATATAACAGAAACAACTTCCCTTTGTTTTTCGCGCGTTTGACGAGAAATAGCCACTAGCTGGCAATATCATCAATAATCACTGAACCGCTCGCAATTATACAACCAGAGCATGTATTTCACCCACAAAAGTATATTGGACAAATTTCATGTTGCAACATAATGAAATAAGGAAAACGGAAACGATGAATTAGAAGTACCCTCAAGCGGTCACTTATAATGATTATTAGTGGAAAGTGGAAAATTTACAAGTGGTACTCACAGACTAAAGCCTTATTACGAAAAATGGATAGTAGCCAAAACTTAATACAATAATTTCGAGTTATTCTCATGATGTGCCATTTTATGATTAATATTGAAAATTAATTCACTCTATGCAAAGAAAAGCGTGGAACGGGGTTCTTTTGTTCAACAGCCATACGAACCACACTTACGTATCTACAATTTGCTTACATGCTATAAAACTTCCGCGTGGCCCGAGCGGTCTAATCGTTGGACGTTATTGATTGTCTTTTGGGATAGTCTCTTGTTTGGTTTTTTTTCGGGGTTCGGTCCTAGGGTAGACCCCGCTTCAGCACAAAAATTACACGAGAGTAAGACCATTTTTCTTACTTACGGTCAACTGGCCATTTGAAGTGTATGGAAGGAGTATAATTCATATAGAGTTTCAACATTTCCAAATCTTTCTTATATATGTGTATTTCGCAGTATTCAGTTATCGTCAAGATCATCAACGTCAAGAGTTTTTGGGCGTTTGATTCACATTAAATGCATCTTCTAAAATAACAAATGGGCTTTTTAAATATTATATATCAAAAACGTTTAGGACGGAAAATGAGACCACAATTAATAAAAATAATCAAGTTGATTTTAAAAATTTAGAATCAAAAATCATAAGACAAACCAGTGAAACTTATCAAGAAAACGAGCATAACAAAAATTCGAGAAAAAAGTATGCGAGCAGTCGGTTCAAGCAAGAAATCTTACATGTGCTGATGTGACACATTAATGAGCAAGATATGAATTAAGAAAACGCAAACGATGAGTTAGGACATTATTTTCACAAAACGGGTATTTTGAAACGATAATTAAGTGGACAAATAAGAAATTAAAAAAACGGTCTCACAGACCCCTACAGCCTTTATTACGAAAAGAATATTGGCGAAATTTAGTAACATTATTTATTATTATCATCAGAGGGCCTGTTACTGCTAAACACTGAAAATAATTGACTTCATGCAAAGAAAATTTGCTATTAAGGATTCTTTTGGTAAAATTACTGATCCATTACGTACTAGCATATACAACACATCAAGTCTTGGTCGTTAAGCTTCCTCAGTGGCGCAGCGGGTAAGCCGATAGACATTACTGATTTACGTTTTGGATAGGCTTGTTGTAAGTTCGAGTCCGGTGGTGGCCCGCCACTGTCGGCATTATGCTAGTATTAGTGGTCATTCTCTTTAATTTCTTGGTTATGTGGGATGTACAAGGATGCTTCTCTGGGTCTTTTACCGCGGTTTTCTAGGAGTTCTTTACCGTGTAATGTTTTTGAGTGATGCTGAATGGCTCTTTATAAACTTATAAGCTAGAACTTAACAGGTGGTTTCCTAATTGTAATGGCAATGACTTGTACGGTCTCTGGTAAAATAAGTCACTGACTGCCAAAGCAGTAACTAATTTTTTTTAAAAAACGTAAAATAAAAGTGTATATCAAAAAAGGAACTAAAATACATTTCCACAATGTTTGTCTTTTGAATTCTATTCTTGTGAAAAAGGCCTAAAATTGGCAGAACCTTCGAAAGGAATATCTTCAATAACTGAAGGAGATAAAAATGTCGAAAAAGCAACTAAACGTTTTAAGTATAATAAAGTATATATATATAATCTCAATTTGATAGCCATGGACTTTAAGCTCTTCATATTTTATATCAATATTAAAGCAACCATAGACAACCAAACAACTACCTGAATATACCGAGAGAAAAAAGCATACGACTTCGAATACTTTAATATATAACAGTGTTCAATTACGGAATTTTAACTACTTATAGATTAATAAATATATGTCACCAGTTGATTAATAAATATATTTCACTACGGTTAAAGATTTCCTAAACCCCTTGCTTTACTTAATAGTTAAATACCACATCACGTTCAATGTCGACAGCGATACAACATTAAACGTATGTATAATCACACACACTCAACTAAAGTGTATAAACAACTGTTCCGAAACAGGATTTCTGCAACTTGACCCACTTCTACTTGCACAGCGATTTCATTTCACAAAATAAGGAAATTACCAAAAAACGTTGGCAACGTAAAAAAAACACAAGTTTAAAAAGAGTACGAGCCATATAAAGTTATAAATCTAAAGATAGCACCAAGTATACTCAAGTGCGTCTGCCCCATTGGCAATTGGTCCATTTCTTCTACAATGGCAACGAAAAGAATGCCTTTCCCACTATCAACTACATACAGCCTAATATGAAATGTAAGCTTTCATGCAAGAGGCGCTGATGTAATAACGAGTTCAAAACAGTTGACTCTTCTTGTGAGGCAATTAGAGCAGCGGGAACCTTCCTTCGCCTGTAGACTCTTCTCTACCACTTCTTCTTCTCGCCATTCCCAGAGAGAGAGCGAGGGTCTCTTATACTTGAAATAAGACCAAATGATTATAAGATAAGAACAATAAGAAAGCAAGAAGAAAACAAACGAAACTAAGCAATATCAACTTGGAACGTATTAGTCAGAACAAGACGGCCTACACAAGAAATAGGAGTACTAATTCCAAACTTCAAATGCCAATATAACCTTTAACAAGAACAGGTGCAGTTGAAATTATTTACATCAAAACAATGGTTAATGATGATTTGGGTCATTACTGAAATAGAACGTTTCAACATAGGAATTAGGAAAAGAGACATGGGACCAGTTTGCCAATGGGCAGACGCACTGAGTATACTTGGTGCTACTTTCGTTTATAACTTTATATGGATCGTACTCTTTTTAAAACTTGTGTTTTTACGTTGTCAACGTTTTTTGGTAGATAGTAATTCACGCGTTAGCTTGAAACACGCCAGCAATAGGTCGAACATGCCTGCGAGAAAGCGTTTCTTTGACAACAATCTCTTTCAAACAAAAAATCACTCATGTCCTTTGATTACGGGCAACTATATAATGTATCTGCGTGCCAGTTTTTATGGGCGATATACACTATGCAAAAAACACAATGATCCTTTTTATTAACTTCAAATTGAGATAATTGAAATTGTGAGGTTCAATACCAAATCTATAGAGGACTAGTATACCCTGGGTGGCTATGGATGTCACGAACTTTTTCCTAAACTGCTGCTGAAAAAACATACGTCATTATGACTTAACCAAAGTACCTAACTTACACATGCTTTTCAGAAGGCAATTCTAATAGTATATTTTATTTGTTGTTGTTGTTGTCATAGTTGAATAGATCCTTCCCAAAAACTTATTTCTTAGTTTCTTTTTCAGGAGCGTTTTCGTGTTATGAGCTCATGTGTGTTGTGTCCTGTAGGATAGAGTGTATAGTTTGTCGATATTATATTATCCAGTATTTCTTGCAAAGTTAAATCGAATCATTACATAGGTATAATACAATACTTAAGTAACAATGCAATATCGTAATAGTTTAATGTAAGTTAGAACCGACAGCTAGTATCATGAAAGGATTCTTTTAATAATTCAGAGCGATCACCCGTTTTAGCAAGTATTTACATTTGTTCATATTTCAATAATATGATTTTTTCATGGTTAAAGCATTGACTAATGCATTGGGTGGAGGGGTGGCGAGAAAAATCTGAAAAGCAATGGATAATCTTGAACAACAGCATGAAATTGGCTAAAATACAAAAACGGTTGCGGTAGATATACCAATTTGCTTAAAAGCCAAAAATATGATGTAGCATGAGATAACCAAAGGCAGAAATGATGGGATAGTAAAAAACTAAACCACGTCATTGAAAATATTTCATTATCTACAGTTGGGATCTTGTGTAGTCTGAGATGGAAAATGTCCTCAAAGCATTACGACATGTTAATAGTATTTCAGAAGAGATCTACATTTTTAAATTTCCTCAAAACAACTGTCAATTATTTTCTGATGACAACATAAAGACTGCACCAATCTTCACATCGGATTTTGCAGTATCACATTACACAGGCTTATCTGAGACAAATTGTGCGGTTTATTTCGGGATTTTTTAAGACGCGCGATCGAAATAGTGACTGCACGTTTTTAATCCTGCTGTGAAATTAAAAACACCTAGCCTTTTAAAATCTATAATGCTATCGGTTGCAGATCCAGACAAGAGAATACAGAAAAATCTTACAGCCCGTAATGCAGAAAAATTGCACCGACACAGACACCTCTCAGGGATAATTAGTTTTGCCAGCTAGCATAGGTTTATTGCAAACTTTAATTGTCGCAGTTGCCACATGAAGTAAATGTAACAGTGAAAAGGAAAAATATCTGTTACAAGTTGTACAAATTAATCTGCTACAACACAATCTCAAATTGAAAAAGTAACGAAACGTCCATGTAGTTTGTATGTATGATAGGTTGCAGTCATGGTAAGCGCATGAAATTTTACACCGACATTATCAACTTCCTTGAAAATATAGAAGATTTTGCTTTTACTCTGCTCTTCCAAATATGTTACCTAAATTTGTAACCTCTGTGAACATGATATCCACTTCGGTTAGAGTCATGACATCAGTTCCTTAACGCCACCAATATTCATACCAAAATTCAACCATAAAAACAAACTTGTTTGGTTTTATGTATGATAGGTTGTCGCCATCGGATACTCTCCCTTTTCTTAATGTAAAGCATATTGCTGAAAATGGCATCCACTTCGGCCAAGTTATTAACATCAGCCCCCTTAAATACACACCCAAAATTGCAACATTTTAAAAACAAACCTAAGGAATTAGGTAAATAGCTCGTTTAGTCATTAATCATTATAGTTATCTAAAGCCGCGGTATGTTGAATAGTTTCCAGCCGGTACTGCCCATGAGAAAAAATAATTATACCACAATTTTTAAAATATGTTTCACTTTCACAGAAAAAAAAATAGATTCTTTTATAGATAAACACAAATTTTGAATTCACAATCATTTCATAAGGTTTCTCAAAAAAATGGCGCCACTGGTTGATAAATGAAAGTGTCTGTGTTCAACATGTCTGCCATCTATTTTTCGGGTAATGACGGTACGAAATATCATCTATTAAAAAAGAGCCATTTGCATATATAAACCATGCATTGCATATTATAGAGCGTATCACATAATTATTTAAACACCCACCAGCAGAATTTGAGCCAACAGTGGCATGTTGAAGAGCATTTCCTATAGAGTTAACATAGATCAATCTGCCGTAGTAGACTGAAGAAATAGTCCAATGTTAAATGGTTATACACATGCGCCTCTTCAAACCAATCTTAAACCATTTATACGAAATACTACATTTATTTCTGCAATTATCAGATGATATTATAAAAAGTGGTCAAAATATATTTCTACTGAAAGTACCCAAAGAACTGAAAGGTTAAAGGTGCAATTTCGTGATTCTCGCACCTTCAGTTTTATTCTTGGTTCACTAGATATCCTTGAGAAAAGCTTATTCACAATTTTTTAGTTGATTTCGATCTTGCGGTTTTGTGTAGGAGAAGCTTGTTTTACACAGTCCCTCGGCCTGTCCTGTCATGATTACGCGACAGAAATACAAAATTGCGAATCTTACAGGTACAATCGAATATGCAGGTAAGATTAGGTATACACATACATTACTAAGGTTAGGTCAGATGATATTAAAATCTCAACTTTTTAGGTAAGTCGGGGGACGAGGTTGTGGATCACGAAATACTCTTTAAAGAGTGAATAAAGCTGCTGACAATTTAGTTCTGGTGTCTGATAAAAATGTAAAATGGTGACATGATTTGGTATAGTTTGAATGTGTCTTGCAGGCTTCTATGCCTGAAAATCTTGAACTCAATCTGCCAAGCAATTGTCTCTCAACTTTGAACCTGACACACGTCTCCTGTGTATATCACTGCAGCTCATTGTCCTCTGCTAAATATTATCACAAAGAGGAGCAAAAACATCGACTCAATTCTACTTACTCTCTAATGTTTAAAGTGAAAATTCACTCTTCAAAGAGAAATTAATAAAATTTACTCCACAATAGTGAAAATTATTTTAAAAAGAGTGAAAAAAAATCACTCCAAAAATTGTAAAATTTCACTGCTAAATTATCCTCTGAAGGGGAGCAAAATATCGACTCAATTCTACTTAATCTTTAAATGTTTAAAAAAGTGAAATTCACTCTTCAAAGAGAAATTAATAGATTTACTCCACAATAGTGAACATTGTTAAATCAGATGAAAACATTTACTCCCAAAATAGTGAAATGTTCACTGCAAAATTTATCCCCCCAAAGGGGAGCAAAAAATATCCGACCAATTCTACTAACTGTATTTGAAAAAAGTGAAGAATACATCCGCAAAAAAAGAGATATTCATAAAAAACACTCTGCAATAGGAAAATGAAAATCATTCAAAAAGAGCAACAAATTACTAAAAAAATTTGAAGAGAGAGACAATCCTACTGAGTAAATTTTTACTCTTTTGGAGTGATTTTCACTCTTTAGGAGTAAAATTTGACAAATGTTACTCTTTTGAGATGTATGTTTTCACTCTTTTACATTTCAGCGTTTACCGTATGCTTACCATTACATGATATATAACATACTCCCCAAATGACAATATCTGCTAAAACAGATGATTATATTTTCCCATTACAAATATGAAGACATCAAAGTCCACGGAAAAATCTCATAGTGAATATTAATTATTTTCCACAAACCCCTCTACTTGTACCTGCACGCTGAACTACTCCGCATGGAGAGATTATTCTCTTGGTTACAGCCACTGTCAGCGATTTCTTCAAAATGTAACAACAAATCGCGGCCCTATTTTTCATTAAAGTCCATTTTTGCACTGGTTGTATTGAATGCTGTTTTTTGTGTGTAACGGACTCTGTAAGTGGACTAGGCTTAACATGCCATATTTGTCAAGAAATGACGACTTTTATGCATATTTACTAATAAAAGTCGGGATCCGGACATTTAAGGTCTAGAACAGTCCTAAACGGACCTTCTTCAAGACCGCTTCAAAATGATTAAGTGACTGTTTTTCACAAAAAACGGTAATATAAGGTGTTGTATCACCTAACATTAGCAATTTAGAGACAAAAATTGGCATTTTGAATTTGAAAAAAAAAATTGATTGTGGCTTTAAGAGAGTACAACAATACATCCATCATGATGTATGTGAGAAGGATATAAATAACTCTTACTCATTACAAGTAAATTTAAGAATTACTCGTATCTGATAAACAACCTACATCATATGCAATATCAATTGTCATTTTGTTGATAATACCATACCCACTTGGATGGTACTGATATTTTAGTACAAGCAAATATCCTAAAGCTTACCCATGATTTGTGTGTAAGGTTGTATGCCTTATGTTCAAATAACCTAAGGGCATATTTCATAACAAAAAAGTCACAGGTTAAATGTCTTCTTGCTCCTCCACCATTGTACAGTATGGGAATTGTAGCAAAAAATATGTCAGCCAAATCTGGCCAACCACACCCCACACTGCATAGTCCTAAACTCCTCCTTTGATTGCAAAATAAAGGGATTTTCACAAACAACCTATATTTCACCAATTGAATTTTAATATCCTCATTTAAAGCATAATATGAAGGAATATTACATAAAAGATAAAATGGTTTAGATTGGTTTTATGCTAATGCCTTTTGGGTTATACTATGAACTTAAAATATAATAGTATTATTATTATTAAAATATACATTAAAATTCCTTCAATTGGCTCTCAATGATTGACTCAGACTAGAAAAAAATTTGCACACAAAAATTCTGCCAAAGACTTTTCCCATGACTATGATTCTTTTTTTTGTTTGTAATACATTGTATTTTTTAAAATCCCCAAAATGTTAAAATTCACTTATACATGAAATGGACTCACACTCATTGATTTCCTAAAGACAAAGTGACAATGGTACCAATAGCAGCATACAAACTACAAGGAATCACTCCTAGTGTCCATTTGGCTTGTTTTCAAAGGTGCCCAACGAGTATTTCACTAAACATGTGCGATTATAATAAAGATAAAATGGTTTTAAGATTTGGTTTTATGCTAGGAATTTGGGTTAGTACATATGATCTTAAATATAATATTAATTATATTATTAACAATATAAATTAAAATTCCTTCAATTGCTTCTCAAATGATTGACTAAGACCTAGAAAAAAATTTGCACACAAAAAATTCTTGCCAAAGACTAAGACTTTCCCATGACGATGATCTTTTTTTGTAAATACATTGTAATTTTTTAATCAAAAAACCAAAATGTTAAACTTCACTTATTTCAATGAATGGACCACCTCATTGATTCCATAAAGACAAAGGTGGCAGATGGTACCAATAGCATGCATACAAACTACAAAGGAATCAACTCTAGTGTCCATTTGCTTGTTTTCAAAGGTGCAACGAGAGATTTCAATAACAGGTGAGATTATAATAAAGATAAAATGGTTTAGATTTGGTTAGCTAAAAGGAATTTGGGTTAGTTACATATGAACTTAAAAATATTAATATTATTATTATTATTAAAATATAAATTAAAATTCCTTCAATTTGCTCTCAAATGATTGACTAAGACCTAGAAAAAAATTGCACACAAAAATTCTGCCAAAGACTTCCCATGACTATGATCTTTTTTTGTAAATACATTGTAATTTTTTAATCACCAAAATGTTAAAATTCACTTATTACATGAAATGGACTCACACTCATTGATTCCATAAAGACAAAGGTGGCAGATGGTACCAATAGCATGCATACAAACTACAAAGGAATCAACTCTAGTGTCCATTTGCTTGTTTTCAAAGGTGCAACGAGAGATTTCAATAACAGGTGTCCCGAAAAAATGTGAAAATTCTGATTTTGGCACTGGTGTAAAGCTTTAATAAAAAATATCCCCATTTGTAAGGATTAAGCTGAGAACTGTTCTTTGGCTCTGTATTTGTAATTTCGTATAAGAACAAATAATGAAATTCAAACCTGTTTTCTTTTGAAATATAAGCATATACAAATCGCCTTTTGTTTTCATTTTAAGTTATTTCTGTAACCAAATAAAGGTAGGGAATATTTTGTCCATCTAATCTATATGAAATCACTACATATACAGAAAATATTAATGACTTTGAAATCTCTCGTTGCAACTTAACACATTGAAACCATAGGTTCCTTCCTGAATTAAACCACCCCGGAGTGTTTTCATTCCAAATCATTCTATTTACACATAAGCTACTTGGTTTGGACTTAGGAGAGAGCTATCACGTGTAAAAGCGTGCAACCATGTAAATATATGAGTTTTTGAAAAAATTTTGAGGGTGCACTATTTTCAAAATCTGCCAGTGTCTCTTAATTTAATCATTTCAGGCAAGTGTTAACACGTGTAAGCAGTGCAACCGGGCAAAAATAATGGTTTGAACGATTTTGAGGCCGCATTTTTAAAAAAAAATATGTCCCAGTGTCTCTTTAAAGTAATATAGAGTAAAATACCATAGGCCAAAACAAAGAGTGGGCACTGCCCTGAATAAAATACGAATAACAACAGGTCTTACCAAAAATTGATATTTAAAAAAAGGAAAAAAAATAAAAAACTTCAATTTTTTAAAATTCGGATTTTTAAACCGCCACTAACACAAAGTTCTCCACTCTACTCCAAAGCCAATTGGTAATTTGTGAAAATTTTAACGAAAATGTGCATTAACCATAAAATGGCTGGTTCGAAATCCACAGTGCAATAGTACGAGTTTTATTTACATCATACTCTCGGCTGCTCTCCTTATTATCATGTACATCAAATCAGCTAGCTGTATGTTCTGTTCATCACATACACATATAGGAACTCAAGTCTAGACAAAAACGCAGAAATTTTCCTGAAAATGTCACGCACCCATCATACTATGCAAGCTAAATAAGATAGAAATGCGTCCTTTCATATATAATTTTCTCTTTTATAAACTTCACCATACAAAGTATCAAGTTTCCAGGTTTCATCAAAGCTGGTTTAAAGGAAAGGTACGCAGAAAGGTTAATGTTAGAGTCTGACAAGCCAAGAAAATAGGTCAAACATATTTGGGAATTAATCCTATACTACTATCACTTTCATTTATAACAGAACATTTCGATGTTTTATCGTGTAAAATTCCTGGAGAATTCAATCATAACTGTAGGGCTACGCCAATATGGCACTTTGACTTTAGCCCTTATGTTCCGCTACCGGTGATGCTTCAATGGGAACTGTACACATAAATAATCTTGGTTTGATCCTTATTGTAAGAGCAACTAACCCCCAACCACCTCAACCCCCACACCCTAAACCACCCCCTACTTACAACCCTAACCTAAACCCTACTTAAAACCCGTGCCTGTTTCAACCGAATATTACTAATCCAATATCTCTATGCAATGGATTGAGTACACGACAGAACTGTATATAGTACGTGAACCAACAACCGGCGGACATCTTGGTATAAAACCCAACACAATAGCATCCAGAGACACCTGTTTAACAGAATGTATCTCGGGTGCCCGTTTTAGGACATGCCATCCGCTATGCGCGCAACTTCAAATACATCAAAGTGAGCTCATTGAATGGCTTGATCTGTACTCTGTTTTTGTCGCATATATCCCCTTTCAAGGGAACACATGTGTAAATACCTGCCTGACTCTTATGGGATACCAATATGGCTGTCAGTAGCTTCAAAGTACGGAGCACAGGTTACCAATCCATTGTACAGTACATGTTGTGGATGAGATCAGTGCTTGTATCAGAAGTCCAATGGATAAAATCTTGGATCCATTTCAGGGGCCACAAATGAGTAATTCTCATTTTTGATTGGGTCGGAGTCAACATTTTTTTAACGTTGGATTTGCACAATTCGAAACAGCCTCCAAAACGCAAAATCAACTCCCACGGTAAAGTATGGGACACATTATACTGGATACATTTACAACTCTCCATTCTGAATAGGTTTATAATGGTTGTTTGTGTCTTAATTGACCAAGCATGGACACTGGCGACAAGGATATTCGTGCAGCCATCGGCATGAGTATTAATCATGTAATACTCATGCTTTTCTGGCAAGATGTTAAAAGATCAGGTCAGTAATCACATACCATGCCTTGGTCTGTTTTCTTTAGACATGTTGAGATAAGGATCGACAGGTGCTAGGTGGGATTAATACCTTCCGTTGTAATGTAGCAGTCCATACTCAGCACTCATATACCAGGGCAATATGCACTGATTATCATTGCAGTTACTGTTTTCTATAGACACATGTTTAAAAGATATTGATCTAACAGGTGCTGAGTGGATTAGCAACTCAGCAGTATGTAGCAGTCAAACTCACATATCAGCATACCATTTGCCTTTTGTTGTCTTTCTATCAGGCATATCGTAATATCATTGCAGTTATGTTTTCGATATACATGTTTAAAGAGTTGATGAAAGAGGTAACCAGGTGGATTAACCCTCAACTGTATGTAGCAGTCTGAGGGAAATACCTGCAGTGGTATGTATAAGTCATGAAGGAAATACTGCAGTGGTATGTAGCAGGCCTGAGGGAAATTCCGCAATGTATGTAGACTTCATGATGGAATACCTGCAGTAGTATGTAGAATTCATGTATAGAATACCTGCAGTGGTGTGGTCACGTAGAATCCGTAGGGGTAATACCTGCAGTGGTATGTAGAAGTTGTGAGGGAATACCTGCAGTTGTAGGTAGAAGTCTGAGGGAATACCTGGCATGTTGTGTTTTTTGGTATGTAGACGTGAGGGAAATCCTGCATGGTCTGTAAAGTCATGAGAGAAATACCTGCATGGTATGTAGAAGTCACGAGAAAATACCTGCAGTGGTATGTCGAAGTCGTGAGGGAAATATCACAGTGGTGTGTAGAGTCATGAGGGAAATACCTGCAGTGGTAATGTAGAAGCAGGAGGCAATTCCTGCAATGGTATGTAAGTCATGATGGAAATCCCCCCTGGCAGTGGTAATTTATACGTCCATTAGAGAAATACCTGCAGTGGTAGTGGTACGTAGAAGTCATGAAGAAAATACCTGCAGTGATATGTAGAAGTCATGAGGGAATACCTGCAGTGGTATGTCGAAGTCGTGAGGGAAATAACCTGCAGGATATGTAGAAGTGTGAGGGAAATACCTGCAGTTGCATGTAGAAGTTGTGAGGGAAATGCCTATAGTGTTAAGTTATTAGTCATGAGGAAATTTCGTATAAGGAACCAAATAATGAAATTAAGCTGTTTTTCTTTTGAATATAATGCTATTACCAAATCGCCTTTTGTTTTCAATTTTAAGTTATTCGTAACCAAATAAAGGTAGGGGATCTAATGTGTCCATCTAAGCTATATGAAATCACTAAATTAATCACAAGAAAATATGAATGAATTGAATCTCTCGTTGCACCTTTAACCCAGTGAAACCTATAGGTTTCCTGAATTAACCCACCACCCGGCGAGTGTTTTCATTCCAAAATAATTCTATGTTTACACTAACAGCTATTGGTTTGGTCCTTAGGAGAGAGCTATCACGTGTAAAGCAATGCTAACCATGTAAAAATATATGAGTTTTATGAAAAATGTTAGGGTCACTATTACATTTTCAGAGAATACTGCCAGTGTCTCTATAATACTTAACCTACAGGCATAGGTAACACGTGTAAAGCAATTGCACTGGCAAAAAATATGGGTGTGAAACGATTTTGAGGCCGCCATTTTAAAAAAAAAATATGCCAGTGTCTCTTAAAGTAATATAAGAGTAAAAACCATAGCCAAAAACCAAAGTAGTGTCTTTTTTTTTTTTTTTTTTTTGTTTTTTTTTCTTTTTGGAGATTGCCACTGAATAAAATACGAAAAAGCAGTCTTACAAAAAAATTGATATTAAAAAAAAACATTAACTCCGTCCCCTAATACAATTTTTTAATCATTTTTAAAACCAGCAGCTTACACACAAGAGTTCTCCAATCTACTCCAAAGCAATTGTAATTGTGACAATGTAACGAAAATGTGCAGTTAACCATAAAATGGCTGTTAGAAATCTCCAGCATATGCAATGTACTTTATTTTTATTTAAATCAGACTCGGCTGCTCTCTTTATATCATGTACATCAAATCAGCTAGCTGTATTATCTGTTCATCACAATACACATATCGGACCAAAGTCTAGACAAAAACGCCAGAAATTTCCTGAAAATGTCACATACATCAATACTAATGCAAAGCTAAATATAGATAGAAGAGGCGTCTTTCATATATATTTTCTCTTTTTATAAAACTTCAAAACAATACAAAAGTATTCAAGTTTCCAGGTTTCATTTCAAAGCTGGTTTTAAAGGAAATGTACGCAGGAAAGGTAATGTTAGAGTCTGACAAGCCAAGAAAATAGTCAAACATATTTGGGAATTAATCCTATCTACTATCACTTTCATTTATAACAGAACAATTCGATGTTTTCATCGTGTGAAAATTCCTGGAGAATTAATACATAACTGGGGGGGCTATCGCCCCCCCCCCCCCCCCCCCCAAATATGGCCACTTTTGACATTTAGCCTTAAGTGTGCGCTACCGGTGATGCCTTCAATGGACCTGCTACACATCAAATAATCTTGGTTGATCCTTATTGTAAGACACTAACCCTAACACTAAACCCCTAAACCCTACTTACCACCTAACTTCTAAACCCTACTTTAAAAATCCCGTGCCGTTTCAACGAAATCTTACTGAATCCATATTATCTCTATGCAATGGATTGAGTACACGACAGTATACTGTATATTAGATAATGAACAAACCGGCGGACATCTTGGTATACCAACACAATAGCATTCCAGATACACCTTTTAACAGGAAAATTGTATTCTCGGGTGACCCGTTTAGGAACATGCCATCCCATATTGCGCGCAACTCAAATACATCAGAATTGAGCTCATGAATTGGCTTGATCTGTACTCTGTTTTGTTCGCATATCCACATTTCAATGGGAACACATGTGTAAACTAAACCTGCCTGGACTCTGTTGGGGGGATTACCCCCAATATGACTGTCAGTGCCTTCAAGTACGACAACTAGGTTACCAATCCATTGTCAGTACATGTTGTATAGATGATAGTTGCTTGTATCAGAAGTCCAATGGAATAAAAATATTGGAATTCCATTCAGGGGCATCCAAATGAGTAATTCTCTTGGATTGGGTCAGGAGTTCAACATTTTTTAAACGGTGGATTTTTCATACAATTTCGAAACAGCCCCAAACGTAAAATCATCTCCCACGGTAAAGTATGACGCATAGTATTGGATCATGTACACCTGCTTCATTTCTGAATGTGTTATAATGGTGTGTTTTGGTCTGTAATTGACAAAAGCATGGACACTGGCGAAAAGGAGAAGCATCCTGTGCAGCCACGCGCATGAGGATTAATCATGTAATACTCATGACTTTCCTGGCAGATGTTTGAAAAGAGGAAAGGTCGTACTCACATACCACTGCCTTTGTTGTTTTCTAATAGACATGTTTTAGATAAGAATCTGGACAGGTGCTAGGTGGATTAATACCTCCGTTGTATGTAGCATGTTATACTCCAGCAATTCCATAGACCAGGCATATCATATTATCATTGCCGTTATTGTTTTCTCTAGACATGTTTAAAGATTTGATCTAAAAAACAGGTGCTGAATGGATTAATACCTCAAGCTGTATGAAGCAGTAAAAAACTCACCATACCAAGCATTACAATTGCTTTTGTTGTCTTCTATCAGGCATATTTTTTTTTAAGGTAAATTTTTTAAAAAAAAAAACATCATTGCAGTTTATTGTTTTTCTATAGGACATGTTTAAAGAGGTTGATATAAGAGGTAACCAGGTGGATTAATACCTCACCTGTAGTAGCAGTCTTGAGGGAAATACCTGCAAAAAAGTGGTATGTAGCAGTCATGAGGGAAATACCTGCAGTGGATGTAGCAGCCATGAGGGAAATAATTGCAGAGGTATGTAAGAGTCAGGGAAACACCTGCCCCCCAGTGGTATTAGAATTGTTCAGGAAATAACCAGTAGGGCTTATGTAGTAGTAATGGAAATACCTGCAGGGTATGTAGAAGTTCATGAGGGAAATTACCTGCAGTGGTATGTAGAAGTTCATGATTTGTATTGGGAAATACCGCAGTGGTAGTAGAAGTCATGAGGGAATACCTGCAGTGGTTATGTAGAAGTTATGAGGGAAATACCTGCAAATGGTATGTAGACGTCATGACGGGAAACCTGCAAGGGTACGTAGAAGTCATGAGGGGAATTACATGCAGTGGTCTGTAGAAGTTGTGAGGGAAAGACCTGCAGTGAGTATGTAGAAGTGAGGGAAATACTGCAGTGGTATGTAGAAGTCATGAGAGAAATACCTGCAGTGGTAGGTAGAAGTCATGAGGAAAAATACCTGCAGTGGTATGTAGAAGGGTGATGTAGATAGTGGGTGTAGAAGTCATGAGGGACAATACCTGCCGTGGCCATGTAGAAGTCGTGAGGGAAATACCGCAGTGGCATGAAGAAGTGTGAGGAAATACCTGCATGGCATGTAGAAGTCATGAGGAAAATACCGCAGTGGGTATGTAGCAGCCATGAGGAAATTAATTGACAGAGGTATGTAGAATGTCAGGGAAACACCTGCA
The DNA here is from genome assembly GCA_023653785.1 of Ophioderma brevispina. Classification (NCBI taxonomy): domain Eukaryota; kingdom Metazoa; phylum Echinodermata; class Ophiuroidea; order Amphilepidida; family Ophiodermatidae; genus Ophioderma; species Ophioderma brevispina. The sequence continues at coordinate 108,625 of JAMKCH010017946.1, forward strand.
GTGTATGTAGAGGTTTTAAGAAACTCAGTTAGGGCTATGTAGTAGTCATGGGAAATATCTGCAGTGTATGTAGAAGTTCATGAGGGAAATACCTGCAGTGGTAGTAGAAGTCATGAGGAAATACCTGCAGTGGTATGTTTAGGAAGTCATGAGGGAAATACCTGCAGTGGTATGTAGAAGTCATGAGGGAAATACCTGCAATGGTATTAGACGTCATGAGGGAAATCACTGCCAAGTTGGTACGTAGAAGTAATGAGAGAAATACCTGCAGTGGTAGTTGGCTACGTAGAAGTCATGAGGGGGAATACCTGCAGTGGTATGTAGAAGTGTGAGGGAATTACCATGCAGTGGTAGGTAGAAGTCATGAGGGAAATACCACTGCAGTTGGTATGAGAGTGAGGGAAAACATTACCAGTGGTATGTAGAAGTCATGAGAGAAATACCCTGACAGTGGTATGTAGAAGTCGTGAGGGCGGAAATACCTGCCGTGGAATGTAGAAGTTGTGAGGAAATACCTGCAGTGGCATGTAGAAGTCATGAGGGAAATACCGCAGTGTGTATGTAGAATCATGAGAGAAATACCTGCAGTGGTACGTAGAAGTCATGAGAGGAAATACCTGCCACTGCAGTGGTACGTAGTCGTCTGAGGGGAAATACCTGCAGTGTATGTAGGAAGTAGTGAGGGAAATATCAGCAGTGGTGTGTAGAAGTCATAGGGAACTACATGCAGTGGTATGTAGCAGCCATGAGGGAAAATAGTGCAGAGGTATGTAGACGTCAGGGAACCACCTGCCAGTGGTATGTAGAAGTTGTTCAAGGGCCAAATACCAGTAGGCTATGTAGTAGTCATGGGGGATAATACCTGCAGTGGTATGTAGAAGTCATGAGGGAAATACCTGCAGATGGTATGTAGAAGTGTAATTGAGGAAAATTACCTGACCCCAGTGGTTGTGGAGAGTCATGAGGGAAATACCTTGCAATGGTATGTAGATGTCTATGAAGTGAAATTACCTTGCAGTGGTATGTAGAAGTCATGAGATGAAATACCTGCAGTGGTAGTGGTACGTAGAAGTCATGAGGGAATACCTGCAGAGGTATGTAGAGGTTGAGGGCAATATCATGCAGTCGGTAGGTAGAAGTGACATGAGGGAAATACCTGCAGTGGTATGTAGAAGTGAGGGAAATACCTGCAGAGGGTATGTCGAAGTTCATGAGAGAAATACCTGCAGTGGTACGTATAAGTCATGAGAGAAATACCTGCGTGATATGAGAAGTCATGAGGACACATACCTGCCAGTGGTATGCTAGAAGGGGATGTAGAAGCTGTGTGTAACAGTCATGAGGGAAAATACCTGCGTGGTGTGTAGAAAAAAAAAAGGGTTTCATGAGGAAATATCAGTGGTATGTAGCAGCCCATAGGAAATAATTGCAGAGTAGGTAGAAGTCAGGGAAACACCGCAGTTGTATGTAGAAGTTGTTCAGCGAAATACCAGTAGGCTATGTAGTAGTCATGGGAAATACACTGCCATCTGTATGTAACAGTCATGAGGGAAAATACCTGCAGTGGTAGTAGAGTTTAATGAGATAAAAATACCTGCAGTTGGGTATTGTAGAAGTCGTGAGGGAAAATACCTGCAGTGGTATGTATTAGTCATGAGAGAAATACCTTGCGTGGTACGTAGAGTCTTGAGGGCTTTGCAAAATAGCTGCAGTGGTATGTAGAAGTCGTGAGTGAAATATCAGCAGGTGGTGTGAGAAGTTCATGAGGTGAATACGCTGCAGTGGTATGTAGATAAGTAATGAGAGAAATTACCTGCCAATGGTTATGTAGACGTCGTGAGGGAAAATACTGCCAGTGGTATGTAGAAGTCGTGAGGGAAATACCTGCAGTTGCATGTAGAACAGTTCATGAGGGAATACCGCAATGGTATGGAGAAGTCGTTTTGAGGGGAAATACCTGCAGTGGTATGTAGAAGTCATGAGGGAAGTACAACCTGCAGTGGCTACAGTAAGATAGTCATGAGAGAAATACCTGCAGTGGTACGTGAAGTCATGAGAGAATAATACCTGCAGTGGTATGTAGAAGTTGTGTAGGGAAATACTGCAGTGGAATGTAGAAGTTGTGAGGTTAAATGCCTATAGTGTTAAGTAGTAGTCATGAGTAAAATTTCCGCTGTTGCAAATTTGTTGTTGACCCTGAACCAAGACAATTGTATCTTGGATTGCCTACGTCTATATTCCAGATGCAAAAAATCCTCAGAAGATGCCCAATGAGCAATGCCTAAAGGTACGAGTATGTATGCTTGGTATGTTATAGGTATGTATTGTGACTTTTATTTGGGCCCTTGTGTTTACGAGAAAACATTGGAGGGTTATTTCGTTGGGAAAAAATTGGATGGCATCTATTAGAGAGGCATAGAGTTACTATAAATACCTCGCATACATTGCAACAATGGCTTTTCCTTTCCCTAGCAAGTGCCCTGCACGTAGCTCATATCAAGCAACAGAAAGAATGACCTCTTTTGTCAGTATTACACTCATTAATCATATAATTTTACATGTAGTAGCGACCTCATGGGCTGTGGGCATTCAGATGCACTTGATCAAATTGATTATATTCCAGAGCAGGTCTATAGGTATTGTGCCAGTGTGTTAAGAGCTGATGTGAAAATGAATACCTCACTCAACATAACAATCCCTTAGTCATTTCTATACCGATACTTGCAACCAATTATTCCAATTTTGGCCTGCTTGCCATTTGAATAAAAGAAATAACACCTTTTACTCTTGCTCGGCCAAAGGAACTATAACTCTCCATCTTGGTGAGATGTATAAAATGATTTGTTTTCCAGGGGCTCTGCATGTATACTTCCCCACCCTTTTAACGATACAGTATATTCTTCCTATGAAATAAATAGTAATTCTACAGCCAGAAATAAATGTAAAAGTACCAAAGAATGAGTTCACTTTTTGTTTGTTTATTCCGGTTTTGATGCTGCCACACATTGCTTGAAAAAAATACAAAACTTATTAGGTGCTAATACGGCCCAGCTTTTTTTATTAATACCAATATCAGCTTGGAGCAATTTTCAAATTAAGTGCAACAAAGGGCCTATCTGTATTTTTATCAAAATGATTTTGTGTATCAAAATGATCCATAGTCATGACTATTAAGGTTAAATGTTTACAGTTAAGTAATCATCAAATTATCTATGGCCTCTCTGCAATTAAGAAATTTTCAGTGTAAATTTTCTAAAAATGCAGATTATACAACTTATGCACACCCTTGCTTCTTCTCCTTAGGTTACTTTCTTTTCTTCCCGATTTATTAATTTTCCCTTTTGCAGTTCTCGACTTGACCGAATTTACAATCATCCTCACTGGGATTAATATCTTGCTCTTAACCATGAAAAAACTCCACACCAGTACCTTCCAATATCACTTGGGTCAATACCACCCATGGCAACAAAGGAGCCATGAATCAGAAGTGAAACTCCAGGTTTAAATTGAATTGTCACACTTTTATGCACGAATTTGGTAAATCAAGTGAAAGAAAACACTAGAGCCAGCTACATGAAAATTCTAGTCAAAATCATTTTATAATTTATTGTTAACAAAATGCTAGTGCAAAATTGTAGAACCCTCTGTGTCCTGGTAGAGCAATACTACTAATGCTTAAGTTCAAAATATTTTTTAAATGGCCAAAAATTATACACTTTAAGACATATTCAAATCACATGAAATTTGCTTTCAAATGATTCCAAGGCAAGCCTATTCTTAGCATAAGTCAGTCGTTTCTGGATATGGCTTGCAGGTCCTTTGGGAAGCCTTTCAAAAAGCCACCAATTTATTGTGGTACAAAAACCTATACAGATTCTAACAGGGTTGGGCATAATGACATTATAACCCTTCCACCCTTTGTATCATGCGTTTAATTCTGTAAATCAATCGTATGATCCAGAGGTGCAATAGGTATAATTTAATTACACCCGTGTTGAAGGGTTAAAGTTCCTATGAGGGGGTGAACATGCCATCCAAATCATATTTTCTGCAGCAACACCAAAATTTTGCACAAATCAAATTATCTCTTTCCCTCCCTCGAGTCCTAAAATGCACATAAAGATAACGCAAATCATAAGCCAAGGTAAATATAATAATAAAAAAAAGAGTTCAGGACCATTACCCGAGCTAAAGGGGGTAAGCATCCATGGATTACCATCAATGCTTTTAGGCTATATGCTGTAGATTTTTTCTCCCTACATTACACATAGATCTTTTTGAATTATTAAAATACACGCTTGTACAACGAACAGCATGCTCATCCAGCATGGAGAGCAAAAAAGGACAGTCCGTTACAAACTCGCCAATTTCAATATGGCAATCCAATGATTAATAATACATAGTGGATTAAGGTTTATTTCAATACATAACAAGGCTCCCCCCAAAAACAATTTAATTCGTCAGAGCAGAGATTTATATAGCGCCTATGCTATTGGCCTCTAACGCTTTCACAACGCGTTTCACCGCTGATCACTGTGGCCCTGTCATACCATAAACCATTTAGCTCATTTCAAGGGATGCAGGAGATCGGGATCAGCGCTTTCCCCTTATCACAAACATCATCGAGATAACCATGCAGCCTGTACCAGCTCCCCAAATATCGCATGTCATCGAGATAACCAAGCCGTTAATTTCTTGTCCAGGGAGATTACAAGATAGCTGAATCTCACGGGGCTCGAACGCACGCCTATACGCATGGATGAGCATACACTTGAGTTCAGCGTCTTACCCCTGATGAGCTATCTTGGCCGCTTGTTATGATTCCTTTCATTGAAAGGTGCACTAAACCCATCCTCAGCCCCCATCCTACACCACCCCACCCTATCAAACAGATTTTGGTATCCTAAAAAAACCTTTTTTTTTCCATCTCATTACAAAGATTTTGGCTGACTTCTTCCCATTATGAGATAGAAATTTAAATAAGGGGTTTTTAGGGTTGCTGTAAGCTAGTGGCTGTTGCGAACCCTGGAGGTGTTTCTCAACTTTTTTTGGTAGGTATGTGGCTTCCCAATTTCAAAAATTTTTGATATGTTATAAAGAAATGTTCAATATTCAAAATGACATGTACCAATATTTCCAAACAAGTTTTAGAAATAAGCTGGCTATTTCCCTCAATTCCAGCTACTTTTTGATGTTTTTGAAGAAAATTTGGTAGGAAATGGCGTTGGACGTGAAAAGTAGGGTCCTCTGGAACTGCAATGGTCCTAAAAATGGGGGTCTCTGATTACTGCTTACATTAAATTAATCTTTTGAAATTCAATGAAATTCTGGACAAGCACATAGTCGGTGGTAGCCAAGAAATCCCAAATTTTATCGTCATTGGTAAACTGAAAAAGTTGACTTTTTTTTAAAATGTTTAAAGGCAGCAATGCTTATTCCAAAGCCGTTTGGATATGAAGAATCAACTCCACTGTAAGGGGTTATGTTCCTGAATTTAATGTCTAACGGATGAGGACGAGGTTGTATGTGGGTCACAGGAATGCCTATGACCCGCCCTTAGTAAAGCGCCTAAATTGGTTTGTGTCTGTATTGAGTAATCTATTTTGTTTTGTTTTGCGAGTTGCATATTGAAATGCTGGCTGCCATCTGCAAGCACAATTTGCAGAAAAAAATGCATCTTTTTTTTTTTACCTGGTTTTTTCATATGCCAGATGCTATCAATATATTAAATCACTACTGCCCTTTTGCAATGCAATTTAAAGGTGCTCAATATTTTCTCTGTCATGCACAACAAAAACATCCAATATGCTTTCCCTTTAATCCAATACGGACAGCTGGTACAATTTCAAAAACTTAATATCAGTTTCTTCTCCCAAATGGTGTTCTACAACCAATTAAGTGCAATTTGTGACATTTGTATCCTCCAGAAATCATCTTGTGCCCTTGAAGTACACCAAAATTATCTGCAATCGGGCGGAGGTAAGCTGTTTGCATGCCAATTAATGTTCATATTTTTACACCACTTCTTATAATAACAGGAGCAAAGGGGTCACTTATATGCTCGAAATGCTATCCTCTTCCTTTTCAGTAAGCAAAATATAATCTGGTTTTGTCACTGTAGATAATTAAGAATAATAAAATTGTAAAACACCAGAATTCCAACCCTTTTCTTTTGAATTCAAATGTACATCACAAATGAGTCTGATAAGCTAAAATAAAACCGGCAGTCCAATCAAGTTCGTAGATTAATTTTTCATCCTTTAATTTGAGACTCGGTTTTTTGTTCCGTAATTACTCTGCAGCGGTTGTTAGATTCTTAGGTGTGGAGCTTTTAATTTTAGATTTACATTTTATGATCTGGGCAAGCGTTTCTGAACTAGTCCGTTTTAAGGGTCTATCCAAGTCTAGAATGCTGCCACCCTCATAAATGTTTAAAAAGATACACTAGTGATTGAACCGTTTCAACACCACTCAACTATTAAACACATATCAATATTAAACATAACAAAAAGAGATTACAATCACCATTCAGCAAATGCGACATAAAAGACATTACTACATTAATCATTATCTGTACTTTATCATAAAATCAAAATCTTTTAAGTTGCACAATAGTACTTTGACAATTACTTCTGAGACTCCCCACCACTTTACATTAAAAATGTAATGTTTTCCTTCAATGTGCAGCAAGACATTCTCTGATTACAATGCATTTAAAGTCTCGCGATACTGCATCAGCTATGTTGCTAATGACTGCCTAAGAATGTTGGCAACCACGTCCTTGAATTTGAGGGATTATAATATCATAAATATAAATTTCCTGGTCTTTGGCAATCACACATTGTTGTTTCGGATGTAATTGAACGTGTTTATTGATCCTGTTTTGGTCTGTCTATCCATTTGGCTCAAGACTATGCCTAAGCCAAAAGTTGTTTGGCAGTGCCATCTCATCAAAAATAAAATTTGTTGGTCTGGAGCAAGATACATCTTGTGGCGGTTGAACCATCTATGTTGAAAGCCAATGTGCTTTAAAAATCCTAATATTTAATTAGGCCAAAAAATTGTTTCCAAGGCCACATGTATTTTGCTTTTTGAGTCATTGTCACTGCTTTTTTTTTTTTTAATTTGCACTGAACTGAGAAAATTTGATTTCTTTTAGACAAAAATTGCCTTTGAGATAGAATTTATTTTTAATAGCAGTGATCCAATTGATTTTTTGTTTTATAAACTAATTATCTTACGTAAAATATGGTCCTGACTGTTTTGAACTTGCCTTTCCTTGAGTTTAGCATTTCTGGCAAACTTTTCAGAAATCAAAGAAAAAAATTGAATTTTGGTTTTGGACTACCTACTGGAAACAACTTGATTTTTGATGGGCCTTAATCTCCAGGTTTTTTAAGCGGTCCTTTAAACAAACATTTCTTTCATGCTTTGGTTGAGCATAAAAATGGCTTTGTTAGTGGTTAGAGTGGTGGTTCAGGTTGGGGGTTGGGTTTACAGTTGGGGTTGAGCTAGGGTTTAGGCCTAGGGCTTTGGCTAGTGTGAGGGCTGGGCTATTGAGTAGGATATTATATATGTTTGTGATGTTTACTGAACAATAGAACTACACGTTTTCCTCTACTTAGCATGGATGAATTAGTTTTTTATCTGACCGGGCCAGAGAGCCAATGCACCTAAGCTCTGAAAAACTCCTTTGCTCCTGGGCCATATTCAACCAGCACCAGTCTGCATCTTAGACAATGTCCCCCTACCCACCAAATTACGGAGCTGAGTGAGAAATGGAACACAAATTAATCCAGGTCTCATATCCGACCTAGTGTAAACGTCAGTTACTACTCATTTCTTTTGTACTATCCTCTTTGCATCCTATTTTTTCCCTTTATCCCTTCCCCTTTACCCCTCTTTCTTTGTTATTGAATATTGTTTTAATTTGATCCTCCTCAGTAAAATTTTGCAGGCACTAGCGGGCAGAACCAAGAAGATGCGAGATACAATTGACAACATTATACATGCATGAATATTCATCATAAAGTTAGTAGGCTAATACGACCTAGGCATTTTTGGCGGCCTCAGTGTAGATCTATGATATGGAGTGTACACATTACGAAAATTTTTAGAAGGGGTGGCTGCGCTGCAGAATCCCATTGGGGTCTGAAAGTTGAAATAAAAGGGTTTCATACATGGTAACTCCTGAATACAATCAAACCACTCATCATTAAAAACTGTGTGCCAATGCAATTAAAATAACCCAAATTTACACACACAACTGCAATTAACACTTTAACCCCATCTAGATATCAAGTTCAAACTTAATGGAAAATGAATCATTCTTTCAAGGTCACACACTGAACACATCACAGACCACAGAATTGTGTCCAATCATGCCAAATTGGTCATCCGTCTGTCCTTACCTAGAGCAAAAATCTTGGTGGCCAACCTGACAATTATAGCTAACAATAGCAATTCTCTACTACAACATATAGTAACGTTGAAATCACTCCTATTTTAAGAGTCCCAAACTCTCGGTGGCTAACATACAACTTAATTGCTAACAACAATAGCAATTTTTTTCTACCACATATTGTAAGGTGGAAACCACTATTTTTTTTAGAGTCGCAAGTAATGGTGGCAACATACAATGCTAAATACAGCAAGTCTCTCTACTACCACACATTGTAATATTTAAACCACTCTTTTCTAGATTCGGCAAAATATTGTTGGCGCCACAGACAATTCAATAGCATTTTCTGCACAGTATATCATAATATTGCAACCACTCCTTTTTAGAGTCAGCAAAATTGGTGGCCAATATACAACTCTATTGCTACCCGTCATTAGCAATTCTCTACCACACCATACTGTAATATTGAAACCACACCTTTATTTGAGGGTCAACGAAAAATATCAGTGGCCAATGTACAATTCAACTGCTAACAGCAATCCTACCATATAGCATACTTGAAACCACTTATTTTTAAGAGCCATCCAATTCTAGTGGACTTGTGCCATCTATCAATGTGGTTTCTATAGAAATAAAGTTAAAATTCCCATTAAAGGATGTAAGATCTTCAAACCAACATTAAATAATCGTGTGTAACAACAACCGAGCAGCAAAAATAGTTATCTTTCACCATAACATATAATTAGTACCAAAAATGACATGTGCAAATCCATTCCTTGGAACGGTGCTTGTTATGGACAATTTTTTAGACTCTAACTTCTACATTCGCTCTAAAATTACATCGTGAAATGATCCGTCTCCTTCAAAACGTAAATATATATATAATCTGTACATTGACGTCAACGGGCCATGTTTGCACTTCTCAACACATACAGCCGAGACTTCTTGGGTTGCTTGTAAGATTTCTAACCTTGTTCTGCTGAGCATTTAAGCTTCTCAAGTTCTGAAAATCATCTTTGCGATATTCTGTTCTTTTTATTTGTGTGCACTCATGCCAGGAACATACATGCTTGCCCACCACCTCAGTGTGTGCAGTGTGTGTGCATGTTTGTGCATTGTTTGGCCATGTGTGTGTGCATGTATGTGTGCATGTGGTGTACGATGTGCACGTTGTGGGTCACAAAATTACTCAATTTTGTCAAGCCATAACAAATGCCCATAACAATTTCTGCACCTGTTAATCAATTCTCAAAAAGTTAGGTATCGTTAAGATAAAATTATGACCCATAGTGCCGAAGATCCGAGCCATGAGTTGATTCACACGTATCACCGAACGATGAACCGTGTTTATGTTTTATGGGAAAGTCACTTGGAAAGCATTTCAAATTTACGCAACTGAGTCTCTTAGCTATTCATTTTTGTTTTAAATTTGAAATTTGACCAACAACATGGCAATATTTGATTTGAACAAGGTTGCATTCCTGTAACTTATTTTAAATCTGAAAATACACCTTGAATGGGGGACAACACATTGCCTTACACAATCGTTAGTTTTCCTGTTTCGCAATAGATACCAATTTCCCTCATTATTATGTTTTGAGAATCTTCCGTCCTATATTCTATACACATGCTGGGAAACCAATTAAAACAACACTTCTCAATTATCTACTCTCTCAAAACCTTTGGTGTCCAAATACTTCCCCACTTCTGGGATCATCCCCCTTAACTTCATTGAATTTTAAACAGAATGCATCTATGCAGGTGTTATGTCTGTGCACCCTGGAAACAGACAGTTAATTCGCCGCATGCGTACACGAACCCTTTAGGTAAACCCATTTGGTATTCATTACGGTGGCCCGCCATGTTCGTCAAATAACACGGCATAATGCCGCGTGACGGCCAAGGATTCAGGCTAATTATGTACCCCGGAAGTAGTTAGCGTCAAGTAGTACGCGTGTGCAACATAATTCCGGTATATCATGTCAATTTTGCATCGATCATGTCAAGGATGCGTTTGTTTTTATTTACCTTGCGAGATGGCTAATTCTTCTGCTGGTGGAAGTAGATTTTCAACAACAAATGGATTGATTAAGGTGTGGATAGTGCCCACACGGGAAGTACAGCCACGCTGTTGGAGTAAAGATTTTCAGGTCAGGTAAAGCACAAGGTAATCGCTTGATCCAGTGTCAGTAATACAATGAATGTGGCCATGAACTGTTGTAAGTCTTCGTCTTTGGTAGGCAAAGAGCAACTCGCGGCAATCTTGAAGTTGAAACAATTTTTTTGTTGACGTCCGCCATGACGACGGAGATAATTAAAACTGATCTCTATAAAACATCAGATCGGCGATAAATCGTCATCAGCAAGAGGTGAACGGTGTAGACAAGGAGTTGTTATTTTCGTATCAGAGACACATATTGGCCCAAGTCATGAACTGGCCAGCTAAATGAACTGTGTATAGTAATATAGGACACAAGATTCTCAAAACAATAATAATGATAATTATTCTTGTTTTTTCGCCCAATACCCAAATTTAATTGTCTCCTCGCTATGAGTTGAAAAAATATTGGGCTCGACTGCGTCTCGCCCAATATTTTTTTCAACTCATAGCTTGACCAATAAATTTGGGTATTGGACTTAAAGAATCCAATTTTATACCACACTGCACCAACGAAAAAAGGCAAGGTTGATAGTATCATAAATTATCAAAATCGTTTGAATATTAATTTCAGAAATCGATACTAAGTAGATGGCACATTTTGAAGGGGGCTCACTCTGTACGGCACATTGTATGTGTATTGGCAAACCCATTCCTGTGAGCACAAATTGCCCACTTGCTTCAACTGTTTTACTTAAAATTATTTTATGGTATATACTTGAAATGGATTGTGGTTTTGAACACTGGGGCATTTTTAAAGTACTACCCATAGAGACTCTATAAACAATAGAATTATGACCAGTTCAAACTTTCCAAATATTTGGTTTTTGACTCATGAAATAGTAAAGAGGAATGAAATACAAGTAGAAGTCAGTAACGATATGAGGTTCATGTCCATTTGACTGCTGTGCACCACAAGATCATTTTACTGAAATTTTAACAGTTACAATGCTTCCCAATCTTTTCCTTTACACTCCACATTCACACATTTTACATAATTCACAACAATCTCACTGAGACCCGATTCGTTAAGCTGCTTACCCGTGAATGGTGGATCACCTGAGCAGTCACTCGTGTCCATCCCATCCAAAAGGCAACATGCTTTCTAAACAAAAACCGCCATTATTCTCTATTCTTCCTATTAACAGTCAAACTAATGTGGGGCCAGTCATGGGTGTCCCCCTTGTTCCTGCTAAGCATGATTCCACATGAGCATCTTTAGACTGGTTGCATTATGCAATTCATGTAATTTTACATGCACATTTTTGTAGTTTTGAGTTATACAACCTGTGACCCAATCAATAACTAATTGACTGAAAAGATAGCAAAGCCAGGCCAAATTTGTTTCCACACACTGTTCATGACATATTATCCTCTTTTAAACCAGTTGATGATTTGTTTCTTGATATTAAAATACATTACTACCTTCTATGCAGCTATTCCCCCTGCTAGTCACATTTTATTCAAATTATTCATGTGTTTCTTTCAAGAAACTCTTGAAATCCTTTTGTTGCAAAAGTTGAAGGATACTGTATCATGGAATGGTGAAATATGGTGAATAGGAATCATTTGGGAATTGAAGAAATTGGTCTTCACTCTAAGGGGATCAATTCGCATGTAAATTTACTTGACTCCATATCAGTAGGTATTAAAAGATTAGGGCTATAATGTGCTGGAGCCAAACTCCCAGGCTTATGTGCCCACTTTCCTTGGCCTTTTGGACAGACTCCCCTAGTGTTACTCGAGACGGGGCTCATTTTGAGTCTGTTTTACTTCCTAGCAGACAGAGTCACGGGTGGAGATAGCATGCCCATAAAGTTCATGTGCCCTAAGGAAAACCATCGGCTTTAACCCAAGGACCTCTGATCAAGAGTCCATTGTTACTTGCTATGGTGCCATTTTACCCTCAGTAGCTTTAAAGCATGTCTAATGAATTGCGGTGTGCAACCATTCACAGGACTAAATACCCTATCTTCCCCCCATATTACATTCTTTTCTGATTACACCCTAATACAACACAAATCAATTTTAAATAACAGTTCACAAAGAAACCCTCCCCTACTAACTAATTTTATATTTTTTTTTACTCAGAATATTTTTTTTATGTCACAACATCCAAAAAGTCAGCACAGCAAAGACATATGGAGACTTCAAATTATACATTAAGCTTCCCTGAAACATTAAGTCACCCTGGATCAAACATTTTTGTTTCTTCACTAACAAAAACATGTCACGTTACTAATCCTAATACACCGGCATTAGCAGATCATATACAACTACATTATGGGTGGAGTTGTAAGACACATTTTAGGGGTTATGAATTCTACTCTCTACATCAGATGTGAAGATTCCTCTTTATGGATTAGCACTCTATTCTACTCGTTAAAATTTAAACCACAGATTTCGAGAAAATCTGGTGAATTAGGTCTGGCTATTGGTATTCTAAACTACAAAAGCAACCTTTGAAGAGGTAGGATTAAATATAAAGAGGCACACTAATTCTACAAGATTATATCATTTTTTAGTTGTTTTTCATTAATATCGTGCAAATATTTTTTTTAGTCAAAATTTTGCTTACCTGCCTTAGTTGACAAGTGTTAATATCACTTTTTTCATCCTCAAAGCTGATCCTATACAGACAGCTAAGTTATACATTCTGGTCTGCATACACTTTTGTATGAAGAACCGTTTCACTTCCAACTCTCTCATATTTTTAATTATTTTTTTTTACTTGCTGTGTATTTCATAAAAGCAAACCTGGAGTAGCTTTATAACAAGCTTCATACACAACATGGCTCCTGTTATTAATATAGAGAAGCCTTAAAACCAAGGAAATGATTGGTAGAATTTGATTTTTTACATCACTCTATGACCCGACATTTTTGCAGTTCATATGAGCGATTCAGTAAGGTGACACATATGCAATTGGAGGAAAAAACTTTGTGAGGGAATTGCAATAAATCACTATGATTTATGCTCATCCAACAAGGACACAGTTCAGTGGGTTGTACTTGTACATACATTGACATGAACTGACCTTGTGTAATCTGGGTATCATACATCATACCCAAAAACCAGGGGTTGTATTTTCTAAATACATTGGTGAATGAAATCTACTGAACTGTGCCGAGGGAATTGAGATTTTACAAGCTCATAGTGAATGCTGTGTCACACCAAGGAAGCATCTAATTGGCAATGGGATTAAATACCTCTTATAATTTTGAGCACACCAAATAGTTTTACCTAAAAGGGTACCATGCCTTGAACACATAGATAAGGGTGTCTATTCCCTGATTGCTACAGGAAGTAGTAATTCCCACAAATTTGAGTCGCCCTCAACTTCATTTTTCCCCAACTTCAAAATTTTCCTTATTTTATGATAGACACCCATATATTTGTAGTGTCACAACAAATTCTACCTCATCACTGTATCAACAAAGTTGGAATTGTAAGAAGGCAAAAATAAATTAAAAAAATAGTTGTCCTCCAATGACACACCCACATCTTGAAACTAGACATGTTTTTAATAACACTATGCTATTCGAACTCTGATGAGATTACTTCTGAAATTTAGCAATTAAATGCAGAGCAAAGGGATCTTCTCCTTTCTGCACAAGCAGAGTTTATATCTAGAGTTAATCACCCATTTTCCCTCCTGTAACACTGTTAAATTGATATTTTTTTCAATTAAATATTAATATTATTGTTAGGTGGTGACATATAGTGTGTACAGGATGATTATATTACTAAGTACCCATGAAAACCTATTGTTCCAAAATTTATCATAATCACAAAGCTGATAAAAAAAATAGGCAGTTTCACATTTTAATACAAAATTTAGTAGGCCGCACAGGGATTTTGAGGTCGTAAGAATAAACTGATCCAGAAGTATTTTGACATGCACTCTTTTCTGTATTCTGTGATCAAAATGCTAGTTTTTTTATCATATCAAGTTGTTTAAGAAAATTATTCAAATACATGTCTATTTAAAAGTTACTTAAATAGCCTACATGCCTCTACTTAATTCTGTGATGCTGCTGTTTTTATCCTTCCGAGTGACTTAATTTAAATCAAATTTGATTGCTTTATCTAACTAGGTTATTCCTTTACTTGTCCATAAGGGTTTTAAGGCAGGATTTTGAAATGGAATGAATTTGTGCACTGTTGATATAAAACGTGTTATCAATTTCTATTGAAATGGTTGGAACTCCTACGATAAATGTTGGATAACTTTTAATCAACAGCGTATCACGTTATGGATTCTTAAAATTCTCGGAATATGTATTACTTGTAAGCGCTAAGGGATTTCGGTAGTCCTTGTATTATTATTATTATTTTTTTGAAAATGTCAATATTTTGGGGACTAAGTATTATAAAATGCCCTGTTTAATACCAAGACCGATCAATGTTTGTCAAAGAAGTTAACAATGGTTAACTCATAGCTCAAGTGCCAATTAAATCCCTTAAATGACTGGTTCTCACCATGTTGCTAACATCACCCATCCTTGCATCTAACAATCATTTCCTTGATTTTGATAGTTATTTCATATCACACTCTGTATGATATTTAAGACAGACCACATTTCAAAATGTGGCATTACATAATAAAAATATTGAGGATATATAGACACACAAAATGGCCAAAGATATATACCCTTAAAGATACAATCACCGGCATCACTCGATAGTCATTTCTGGATATCTTCTACATCATCCAGAGTGTTTCTATACAGTGTTCACGGATTCCCCACACCTCAAACATGTGTTTTTCTAAATAACAAATTTTTCTCTCGTCCTTATTAGGTCACCATTTTATTCTAGAAACACCATATTCAAGATATTTTGAAATCCCACTATATCACATCAACCCTTAGTTAAACAAATGTGCTCGGGCTGGCTATCGTAAAATGACACCATGTTAATATACTTTTCTATTATATATATTTATAAAACATTCTTACTACACACAACTAAGACGTTTCACTGTGTATAAGAGCTATCAAAGATTTGTCATCTATCTTGCTACATTTTTTTGCTCTTTTTTTGTAAAGGCTACAATACATAAGAATTACAATCATGTACGTTAATGAAGATGAAGGAAAAATCAGACTAAACTCGGACCACCGAAAGGTGAGTCAAAAGCGTTTCCATCATTCAAACCTGAATGAATGTTTTACTTATTACGTGAATTTAAAAAATCACTACATACCCCTGCTGGGTCACGTAACGTTAGAATTTCATTTCTAGAAGGGAAGCCATCTTAAGGGTTATTGCATTCATAAAGGTTGGCACAATAAATTTCCTATCTTGAAAATGAATGGTCTAACCCTATTTATATGTTGCATTCTACCACAGACATTTCAAACAAAATCAAATTTTACCCTTACCCTTGTTCGATAATTTTTAAGCCTGTGCTCCCTCCCAAACAATTTTAATGCACTATTTCTACGGCCTATATCTTCTTTGCAATGGTATTTGTATAAGAAAACAAACATTTTAAATGGCCTTGTCAGACAAGTTAGTGTGTACCTATTGATGTCAAATGACTCCAATTGAAATGACTCGAATGGAATGACTCCAATGGCAGAGTTACTTGTCAAACAGTAAAACTGTCTAAGTGGTGACATTTCTGTCTAATAGGTGCATTGCATCCTTTAACTACAAATTTATATCCTTGTTAAGCTACATGTACAATAGGAATCAAGTTAAAAGTCTCAGTCAGATTTTTTGTAATACCATTTTTATGTTACAGTTATACATACTATTCACATCACATAATAAAAAAGAGCACATTAATTCTATTCCGATACACAGAGCTGCATTGGCTGTCCATGCACATTGCATATTAAGAATAGCTTCCTACATACCTACACAAAGCCCTTTTCACCATGGGAAAATTGGCAACATTAAGCTGCAAGGGAGGAGGAAAGATGCAGTCAGTGTTGCCAACTTCACACTTTACCCGCCCAATTGGGCTACTTTTGGCTCACCATTTCTCACTTATATACTTTTGAATGTCAAAAGTGCTATTTTGGCGGGTGTCACAGGTAGCAGCAATTTTTTAGAGAATAAAGGTATGATTTTTGGAACCGGTACTCTCTTTACAACTAATTGAACCCAAGGCGATACCATTATTTTAAGTGGAAGAACGAGGCCGGGGGCCGAGTTCTTCCACGCAAAAATAATGGTGTCGTAATTCGTCGTAAAGAGAGTACCGGTTCCCAAATCATACCTTTATTCTCATTCTTAAACAGCTTTATCTTTAAGGTCATCTTTAACCCAATTTCGCGATGCTTTACGGCTTAAATACAACAAGAAAGGACTGCCGTCACCCAGTGAAAACAATCGAACAACCCGTTGAACGCAACGATCATACGCAACAAGACGCAACGTTGGCATGCGCGCGCGAAAGTAGCAAAACGCGGTAGGACGCGAGCGCTTCAACCTAAAAATAACTTCAATACGCAGCGCATACTACCTGGGTTCAATTAAACGAATTGGAACCCGGGCATCAGCCAATGAAATTGCTTACATTTTCACAGCGTTTAAGAATGTACCATAGAAACCAATGGTTAAGGTAAAAATTGGGCTACTTTTGCCCTCCGGTACTGCACCTAACCGAAATTTTGGTTGGCAACACTGGATGCAGTAGACATGACTTTTTGTAAGGATTGAAGTATATAGATCCCTAATAGCTAGAAACCTTCACACACCAAAACATTTTAACACCTTGGTTTTTAACATATGCTTTACATTTACATTTTCCCCCAAGTAGCCTTTTTGCGCCTCTCCAATCACTTTCAAAATGCAAGCCCTCGGTTTTTCACCTTATCTTGGACATGCATTTGCAAGTGACACCATTTGGTGTAGAGGGCAGCAAACATTTTTTCCTCACAGAAATCAATTCTCTCATTCTTTCCTCCCCCTATTCTACAATGAATGTTTGCACCTTTTACACAATTCTCTCATTCTTTTCTCCCCCTACTCTACAATATTTGCCCCTTTTACACAGTTTAAAGCCATTTCTCAGCCAGTTTGTTTATTTTGTGCAGCGTTGGCACAGAGTCCTAACTGGGCATACCATTCTGAACATTTGTCCCTTCAATACAACTTGAACAAACTTTGATGTACTCTAACCTGTAAAGGTTCTCTTTAAAAAGGTTTCTTCTCAACTCCTAATGGGAGATACAGATGATTTGACATCGGATATCATGGCATGGAAGAAACCAGCAGGCATCACTGGCAAGCTAAGATCAATACATCGGATGTACACTTTCCGAAGCGAGTTAGATGCAAAGGTCCACTGAATAATGCACTGGTCCAGTTGAGCTACCTCAGAGAGACCATTGCCAACAGGATGGTCTGTAAACATCAGTGTTACGTTGCAAGTAATAAGACCACTTAAGCTTTAAAAAAATTGTCTAGTTGTTGTAACCTGTCCGACCCTAATAAAATTTTGATATTTTTCCATTATTACAAAAAAAAAATATCGGACCCTTTTCCCATCCAATACTTTTTAAGTGAACCTACATTATTTACTGTGTAATGCATCTTATTCTATGGTAATTAAAAAGATCTATTTTTTTTATTTCCTTGTTACATCAACCAAACAATTCTTTTTTGTGCCTTAGCTCAAATCACAATTTGTGAACTCTGGTTCACATCCCATCACTACAAGTATTTTGTCAATCTTGTCAAGCATCGATCAAGTATGTCCGAATCATCACAAAATATGTCTGAATCATCACAAAATATGTCTGAACCATCACAAAATATGTCCGAATCATCACAAAATATGTCCGTATCATCACAAAATATGTCCGAATCATCACAAAATATGTCCAAATCATCACAAAAAGCTTATTTACTCATCATCAATTTCCCATACACATTTTCCTATCTCATTATCCAATTAGCAAAACCTCCACACAGTCTTCTACATCAAATCTATTGCTACACGGTCAATGCACACTTCAATATTTGTTTTTTTCAAAAATACAGACATGGACCTTTGCCACCCAAGACAAAGACACAATAAGCTAGGCTCTAGATCATCCAGACACTGCTAACATATAATACTTTCTATTTGTTACATATAACATACATAGACTTACATCAAATCATAAATCAAAAAATATATATTTCTTTTTTTCCCATCATATTTTAATATTGCTTATTATTAGTGAATCGCTTGCACTACAAAGTCCAGGACAGCAGACAGAAAAGACTGCGACACACACACACACCTGTAAAGTTATAATTATGGGTAAAATGCTGATGATTTCACATTGTCTGGATGGAACTGCATCATCCATTTAGTTTCCCAAGCCTGGAGACGACTGGCATCATGATCATTTTTGCCAGCCATGTAAACCATTATGTTGCCAGCAAACATATACGAGTAACTGAGAAGAGATGGTCTGCAATATCATTGATGTAGTAAGGAAGAGACAAGACCCAGGATCGATCCCTGTGGAACTCCTGATGTGACATGGATTTTAGTGGTTGAGGCCCCATCATGATGGACTCAATGACAATGAAGCCCCATCAATGACAAGTAGCTTGACTATTCTTTGCCATTTAAGAATACTGTCTACATCTCCAACGAAAGTAGGCAATAACTGTATCTTGTGGTGTTTACACTTCAGCTACACCCATGTTCTCTACAATTTTTTATATACGTCTTTCTTCTGAATCTGAACTTATCTTAATACATAAAGGCCAAAAATTGATAAAATCATTTATCTCTCCTGGCCCCAATAAAGGACAAACCCCGGTTCAGTTCCCAACTGCTCCAACAGGCCTGGAACAATATGTAAACAAAAATATAACTGCATCACTTATGTTTTTAAACTTTACCAATTAATGTTATGTTTACAGGACTTGAGGTTTACTGAGTGAATCAATTTGATAATAGATAGTATTCTTCATGACATCAAGTACTTAAGGAAAAGAAGAGGAATACTACCAATCTACATTATCTTTTTCACATTATGCAAATGTTCTGTTTTTTTCCCCAGGGGTTAGGTCTGATAATAATGAAAGCCTCTCTATTAGTTTTACTGACATTTTGCTATTTTAGAAAAAAATGTGAAAGCCAGTGTTTGGTTTCAAGATGGACTAATGGAGAAACAATCATTTTATCCCTTGGCACTGCAAATACGTTGCCATTTTTAATACATTATCACCGGGGGGGCTGCACCCATTACTCATTCAGAATGAGAAATGCAGTGGTAGCTCCAAATGAGGACAAACTTAACTAAAGAGATAATAAGTTTACATGTTGTTTAGATGTTATACAAAATCCATTAAGTTCAACGTGTTTACAGTATGTTTGTGTCCAGTCTTTTTTGATCTCACCCACATACAGAAAGAAATACATATATTACAAAAAACTGGTGCAAAATCCTGTTGCATCTTGGGATTCAAATTTTTGGCAGCTACACAGAGTATATGGCACTGTGGTGCATACAGATTCAAACTCATCCTATCCCATCATGCTCAATGTTTAAAAAGTTTTTATCCCTCTGGCGGATTTTGATAGAAATGTGAATTTTTGTCATAGCACATTCTGACGTCTTGTTTTCTTTGTTTGCCTCCAGAAAAATTATGGGTGTGAAATTTCTGTATTTCATTGAGGATCACTAATCATAACTACAAAAGTAGAAACCACATTCTATTACATATCAACATCAGTGTGATTTTAACAGCGTGTAGTGCTTTCCACTAGCGTATCCCTTAACAATCGCCGATGTCGAGTGGCTCAATCGCATGCGATCAGTGTATAATTTGCCGAGTCCTGGCCCCGGCAGGAGCATAGGGAGCAGACTACGCATTAAAGGAAATGTGGTTTAGATTTAATTTGAAATTCTCTACCACCTCAAACAGTTTTCAGGTACAACTCCAGTTTATTAAGTGAATTGCCCCCTTGAATAGTTACCCGTCTTTACCCCTTATGGTGTACCACCTTTCTGACGGTATCTGATTGGCTCAATTCATGATATAACCATTGAGTAACCAATCAAAAACAACCTGCATGCACCTCTACACACTTCTTACCACTTCTCTGATTGGCCATTTACATCATCTAACCCTTGGAATAACCAACCAAACCAGCCAGTAAGCCCAAAGGTTAATAGATGACATTTTGCATAATTATGAGACAAAAATTGACATTTTGGACTTTCAAGTGTAAATTCCAGGTTTTGGGGGCTTTTTGGTTTGCAATTTTCCATTTTTCCCCAAAAATCTGGAAAGCACTTTCCCTATTTTTTTGATTAGCATATAGCGAGGTATCTATGCAGTATCTTTTTTTCATTTTTTTTGATGAAGTCTTGCAGTTAGTTTAATTCATGGATTTAAAACAGCTATGCAATAAACTTTATGGGTCAAAAATATTTTTGCAAGCTTTTACATTTGTTGTTCTGAAGAAAATAACAATTTTGGATCCTGCTGTACAGTGACAAACACAACAGCAACAGAATTCTGCACCAATTCCTTAACATTATATTAGGTTACATACACACATACAGAAAGAAACACGGGGATACCATCCTAGACGTGTGGCAAGCGTCACCTGGTTTTGGCGACAATTTGAATTGGAAGAGACCTAGGTGGTTTACCACTGCTGCCGCCGCTGTTGCTGTTGCTACTGCCGCCGCTGTGGTGGCTAAGATGAGACGGGATTGGCACCGGCTGAGAGAGGGCGGTGCCCCCTTGTACCAAGCCATGGTGAGGGAGGGCTGCATCCCTGTGACTAGCTGGACTGTGTTGTTCAGCAGGTGGCTTGGGTTTGTTTATAGAGGGCGCTTTGTTGAGTCCCTATGGAGAAAAGGGAAAGCATACGTCAGTGACCTTAACATTTAGTAGAACATAATTGTAATTGAATTCACAGTGGTGCTTTCTACACATTATCTGGTTCCATATGAACCAGCACTGTCTACATTTCGTATGTACCAAGCAGTCTTACGCACTGCCATTGTGGGCATAACAACTGAAAATTCCAAGCATGCAATTCATTGTGTTGTGAGCATAAGTTTAAATCAGCCATTTTCTTAATGATAGGGTATATAATCAAATGTTAATGCTTATTTTCAAATGTGTTAAAGGTCTTGCCCCGGTATACCTTTCTTCTCCCTTCACTTTCATGCACTCAGTTCATTCTAAGGGTACCAGAAGTCAAACCACCAACTCTTTGTATGAACTATCTTGGAACTTAAATGCAGGTAAACATACTTTCCATATGAAAGCAACCAAAATATGGAACAGTCTTCCTGCAGATCTCCGCTGTGACTATAATACAATGAGTCTTTCACAGCTTAAAGCATCAACATTTGTAAATCCTACTTAAAGGTGCTTGTTCCGATTTATGGGTATTGTGTTCTCTACTTGATATGAGAGCCTGGCACTTGCACATACACCCCATCAAGTACCTTAGGAAACACACTTGTGGTTTTGATGTAGAAGCAATTATGCATTTTTGCAAGGGAAGGCGGAAGCCCTATTCATACTGTGCTAATATTGGTGGTTAACCACTAAAACGGCGTTTTTTTGTTTATATCTTGGGAATGAAATGGATTTGAGGGCTCAAATTTCAGGATGACAATGAGAAAAATACGGCCTTTCATCTGATATCAAAATCGATTACTTCCGGGTAAATGAGGGGGGTCCCAAAGACGATCGGAACAGGCACCTTTAAGCATATTGTGCTCTGCTTTCTGATATCTTTGTATTATCATTATATTTATATTCACACTGTATTCTATTATTATTTGTATTTTTGCCATTCAATGTTTATATAATACTTATGTTTATACAAGTACATGTACATTCGGTAAATGCAGGGCCTCCTTGGAAATCAGTGCTTGTGTCACTGAAGGTGCTACCCTGCCTAAAGAAAGCTTAAATAAAAAAAATAAATAAATTCTTAGTAAAAAAAAAAAAGTCTCAGAAGAAATGAAAAAAAGCAAATGCGAAATGCTTTTTGGGGGGTGGAAATATGCTAATTTTGCGAAATGCAGGATTTTTTTAAATTGCAATTTTGACCCTCTTTTTTCATTTTTTTCGGCCGCTTTTTCTGAAAATTTAGGACAAAAATTTTCAAGCAAAACCTAAAAAAAAATAATGCCCTAAAAGACAAATTTTAAACAAATGCGCGCAGTCTTCCGAGCCAAACTTTTTTTCTTGGCCTTACTACCAATACAACAAATAAACTGTATTCCAATAGTATCCTTCTAGTTTACAAATAATGACCATTCATACACTATTTTTTCTCCCTAACAGTATCTGAAATGAGCGGGAAAAAATACTTTGACACAAGGCCATTTGTTACTTTACCTCTGGGACCATTTGCTCATCGTTGTCTTCACGAGGCAAACTCTCGCTCCCAGATGCGTGTCGGCTGCCTTCTTGAGAAGAGTATCCACTGAAAGAATGACACACAAAGACAAGTTGTTAATGGTATGATGATAGGTCAGGCAAGGAGTTAGTTCAGTACAATGACATCACAGTCTTAATCCACCTTCCACCTGGCATAAGCACATTGCTTTCATAACAATAGCAATGGTATGTCAATTGAAAGACAACACACTGGCAGTGTGCTAGTTTGGAACAATGACATCACAGTCTTAAAGAGGACTGCAACTTGTGTTCCAGGACTACATCTTTTCGACTTGTCTCATAGCAGCGCTATTAATGATTATGTTTG
This sequence comes from Ophioderma brevispina, assembly GCA_023653785.1. Classification (NCBI taxonomy): domain Eukaryota; kingdom Metazoa; phylum Echinodermata; class Ophiuroidea; order Amphilepidida; family Ophiodermatidae; genus Ophioderma; species Ophioderma brevispina. The sequence continues at coordinate 131,890 of JAMKCH010017946.1, forward strand.
GGCCTTATTCTGTTAACACTTAGTGACCAAGGTTTCTTTTTAAGTATTACAAAAGAACAACCTTCTGCCGGCTCGGAGTGCGTGGGTGTGTCTATAGGCTCTCATCTTGTAATCCAAAGGTCATGGGTTTGATTCCTCCTCTAGGCACAAATTTTTTTATTATATGCTTATATTTTTAGAGTGAATTAGAGTGAGCAATTGCTACAAAAACATCAGCGATTGAAATAGAAAATAGTGAATAGCTGCCCTATGAATTAGTCCGAAAAGATGTGGTCCTGGAACATAAGTTGTGGATATAATAAGTCCTTTCTCTTAATACACCTTCCACTTGGCATGGTTTGCAAGCGAAGAAGTTATTAGTATTTAACGACACATCAACACTATTGTGTCATTTGAGGGTCACGAAGATACTTTATTTCAATTCACTTTATTTTCATAAAAGCCCAGTTTTAGAAGCAGGAGGAAACCAGAGTACCCTGAGAAAACCTGCGAGGCCGAGTATGGACTAGAAACCAAATGCACATGAAATCGCAGGCCCAACTGAGGGTCGAACCTGGGACTACAGTGGTGCGAAGCGAGGGAAGACCCACTTGGCACGGTTTGGCACAGGTTTGAAAGAACACTGCCAGTCAGTGTGTTGCCTTGGAATGTACATACTATTGCTATTGATCAGGAAGCAATGTGCTTTGTCTTGTACAATCAACTTTGAAAAGGCTGCTTTTTCATATCTTTGAGGCATTTTGAAGCCATACTAAACAGACAATTCGAACTATTTGCAATACGGTGCGCCACCGGCGGTTACTCTTGCCAGACCCATTTCTGACTGCAAGATGATGTTGAAACCAGTTCAACAAAGGAGTGTGTGATCAATAGAATGAACTAGAATTTGCATTTATTGGCTTTTGTGCTCACTTTAATGGTATATTAAAAGAATGTAAGCTGTGGGGCGCTCCATTAAAACTTAATATTTTAGTGATACATACATATACACACGCACAACGGATCGTAAAGTGGTCCTGCCAGCTATATATGCTGGTGCCCCACAAAAAAGGATTAAATTATTGTAAATAGCTGTTTAAGTGTGCATTTGCAGCCAACAACACTGTCTTATTGGCAAACTAAACAAACAGACACATGTTTCTGTGTAACAATTGCACTACATCGACTTTGGTGTTGATTTCCGATGCTGCTTCGGCAAACGTTGCCTTCCGGAGCAACATCTGGTGGTGCACTCTGGTATTTGGAATTGCAGAACTGACATGGATTTCAACACATACCACTGGCATGCATTCCAAAGTGATTTATTACCATGACAACTATCTTTGAAGGTTGCAGAAAGCTGATTGTGATGACTTGACACTTACTAAGATTATCAAGGTCCTAATTTGTGAAGAAAAATAAAACTAAAAAATGAGCAGAAACATCTGCCACTTAATACAGGATATTTAATATAAAGAGAGGTGTAGGTAGGAAGTTTCACCATAACCTTAAATATCATGTATTGTGATAAAGATATAATGATATATAGTTGGTCTATTTCTTAGCATTTTCAATTTTAAGCCTACTAACGTGGATGAAAAAACAAACTGAAAAATCAGAATTCCGTGAAAGCACACTCTTTGTGTAGTTTTATAATGTTACACACTGCATAATTTCCCCCCTAACGTGTCAAAATAAACATAACTTTCATTGAGATTTAATTGGTCAAACGTCTCTCACATGATTTGAACCAGTTTTCACTATTTTTATGAAGATGTGTGCAAGGTTACTATCCAAGCCGTAAATAGTACCTCCAAACCGTAAATAGTACTCCAAAGCCAGTAATCGAGTGCTTGTGATATGGCTCATGCACGTAACATAGCAAAAGGTACTCTTTATGGACCCCTAAATAGTACTTGAGGCACTGAACCAGGCTGTTGTCTATCAAGGGAATTTGTATCGAGTATTTATTAAAAAAGCACAGAAATATGGAAAATTTATAAAGGTTTGCAACGAGGAGATTTCAAATCATCCATATTTTCTGTAATATTTCGTGATTTCATGGTTTTTAGATTAGATGCTCAATAGATTCCCTACTTTTATTTGGTTTTACAGAAAAAATTAACATGAAAAGAAAAGGCAACTTTGTTATTGGGCTACTATATTTCAATAGAACAAAACATATAAGATTAACTTTGTAGTTGCTCCTATACAAAATTAGAAATTGGGCACAATTTTTGTACCAAAGAAACAGGTTCCTCAGCTAATCCTTACAGATGAGATATTTTTGATATAACTTTACAACAGTGCCAAATCAGAATTTTAAAACATTTTTTCGGACATCCGTTATTGAAATCTCTCGTTGCACACTTTATAAGTATATAAAACAAATATATACTGCCTTTTATCAAGCCTCTACCCTTGGTGACATCAAGTAGACCTATTTTCCCCTTCAAGTTCTCTTGATGTCCCTGTGGCTCATAGTTTATTAACCAGAGCCTCTATCTTCTAAGCTCTACCTGCGTAACAGTGAGGATAAAACCAAAGATTGATGCACTCTCCGATAAATGTAATGCACTCACGGCCATTAAATCGCGATGCTGATAACACTTTTTTCAACGTATTCCTGTGCGGTTCGAAAATGTTGTTTGGAAATAAATCTGGGACACATTTGCCAGTAGACATTGTCTGAAATTCATCAATTCAGGGAAAAAGGTATCTTTGCTTCAGACATGTAAAAGAATTTCAATCAATGGTATGATATAAAATTGGATCAATTAAGCCCAAATTAATTGGTCGAGCTATGAGTTGCAAAAATATTGGGCGAGACGCAGTCAAGTCCAATATTTTAAAACTCATAGCGAGACCAATTAATATTGGGCGTAAAATCATCCAATTTTATCATTATCATGTTTTGGATCCGATATTTTCCCACACTTGGACTCCCTAAAACATGATAATGCACAATACCGGCTAATTATACTGTTCTTTGGACGGAACAAAATCGGAACACTCAATTGTAAATATGTGAATGCAGTTAAGTGTATCATGCACAATATTAATGGCCATGAATATAGTTTCTTGAGAATGCTGGTCCTCTGCCTCAACTTTCTAATGCAACAAAATATGAGCCAAATAACACTTGTTTTTAAAAATAAGCCACTTTCAACACCTTCCCTCCCTAGCAAACTAATCACATTTATAGGAATTCATCTGTATTTTGGTCTTGGAAGGTAAGAGTGTATGTGAAAAGGGAAGACAACCACAACCTGTCCTTCCTTGCACATAATACATCAGCGTGTTGTTTGTGCTTGGCTGTTTGAACTCCAATGCACCTAATAGACCCATGGGAGGGTGATCAATTAAGGCAGTCAACCAAAACAAAATGTACAAGCCAATAGCATGAGCAGGAGGGTAACTGCAAGGGAAAAAACAAGCTGTGGTGCCAGAACATTCACCCCAGTTGTTTGTGATATTTCATGTTATGAAGATGTACGTCTCTATTATGTAGGACAAGTGCTAAGTCTAACTGCAATTACCGATGGTTATTTTGAGAAATTTATTCCTGGTCTCCTCATGGACAATGTTTGCCCTCTTTATGCAATATTAAGTCCTACCTGAAGTTTTTGGTCAAGAATTGTTTCTTTTATGAGGCAAAAGATTAATATTTTGAGTTGTAAATATGCAGACAATTAATGTGAAGTTCAACATCACACAGAATTTGCACTAACCTTCATCATCTCCATACGGACGAAGGTCGCCAACTCCAACATGTACAAATATTAGGCGAGGTTCCCAGTTTCAGGAGCAAAGTATTGCCTCGGAGGAAAGCCTCCGACGGGACATGTCGCACGCAAAATATCTTAGCCGGCACGCAATATTCACATTTTAATAAACAAACCTCACAGGTAACATTTATAAGCCGCACAGGAGAAATCTTTTATAGCCAATTAGCAGTATTGATCGATCAATAACATCTTATTGTCTGGGATCACTCTGTCTCGGGGGCCGTATGTGGTCGCCGCTACATTTATCGTATTTGTAAACAGTTTATTTATTCATCGCCCCACTTAAAATTTATGAGCCATCGATAATTGGGTTCGTCTGGAGACTGACAATAGGGCATTGAGTACCAATTACGGGATTACATTGCGTGTGAGTTTAACGTAAGTACGTCCACACAGAAGGAAAGGTCAGTGTTTATTTTAGATATACAAGACTCGCACGGAACAATTTTATAACCCTTGCACAAGTTAATTGTTCCCTCCGACGCAATATCTTCCTTGTGAAACTGGGAATCCCGCCTTACTGCAAACTCTATAATCTACATGATGCAATTTAAGTTTCACTCTCTTCCCAATTTTTTTTTTTTTTTTGGGTGGGGGCAGGGGTGTATTTCAGATTATTTCAAGTTTGTTGGCTGGTTAATCCTACTTATATTACCCCATATAAGTATCCTAATGACTATATATTACACACTTACCTTGGATAGCCGTGTAAAAATGGACAATCCTCCTCTTTGAGACACTGTCCTTCTTCCCAAAACCGACACGGAATGCGACTCAAGTCGTGTGCAAAACGACAACCGGCTCGACGACAGTTCCCCTCCAGGAAAAAACTGCATGGTCGATAGCGTAACCCTGGATGAAAATAAGACAAGATTGATTCTGGTTACTTGCTGGTATTACGCCAGTATCGTATCATGCAATATGTATGTGTTATACTATCTGGATTTTACATAGGTGATAAGAATAGCTTCTGAATGACTTATCTAATACCCATGTAGGAGCAAGCCTACTTAAGCTTGGGTTTTCTGCAATCAAAAAGTATTCAACCCTGTTTTTTTGCATTTAAATAAAACTATCTTGTGAGAGCCTTTAAATGTGAATTTAAACATTATTATAACACCTTAATATCTTTAGTATGTCATACGCCTGGCAATATAAATGCAGATACAGTCGGACATCCTCAAATTCGTCAAAGAGGTGGAACAGAAACTTTACGAGAATTAAATCTTTGCTTAAAGGACTACGGCCAAATATCGATATCAGATGTGGACAAAGTCAGCTAATGAAAATCCCTTATCTTGCACCGACTTACCACATTTCAGAAATAAAGGGACATTGTTGATAAGTAGGTAACATTAGACATTTGCAATTCAGTGAAGACATTTTATTCTTGAGGCCACATGCAGACAGCACCAATCCTCCTATACCCTAGCAAATATCCTTTTCTTAAATCTTTTATTTCAAAACCATGTTAGAGTTGCATAACTAAGACTCATATGCTTAAATTGTTAAAGGGAACAAACCTTAAAAGAGCGACAAGCTTATGTTTATATTATGCATATAGTAAGTAAGTAAAACCAAAGTTTTAAATCCGGTTTACATATAATACTCCATATAGGATTAATTTCTATCTCTCAAACCCATTCCCTATCAAAATTAAAAGTATTAATTAGGTGTTCTTTCATAGGTGAATCCACTTTGACTTTGAAGTAGCCCGGGCCCACCAAAGAGTGCCGGCAAAGCGACCATGCAGGCTTCCTATATTATGAAGCACATTTTAACATCAAAACATCTATTCTTAGTGATGAATGGCGGTGATGCATTTCATTGGCAGAAAATCAATTGTTATAGACAGATGCACATTACAATGTCATGTGTGGAACGGATATCTTATCGGATTATAAAGTGAGTCAAATAGAAAATGTTCTACTTCCCATGACAAGTGAATGGACCTATGAATGGCGGAAATATGTTTTCAGTTGTTTTTTTTTTTATATTTTAGAAGTCTAAAATATAAAATATAATTATGGCCGCTTTAAACACTGAAATAAAGACTGAAATACATTAGTGCTCCTTCACTGGTATCCACATAAACACAGTTCCTCTGTGGCCCAGTGGTAATTCTCACGCCTAGAAAGCGAGAGGTCGGGGTTTGAGACCGTGTATTTTTCGTCTTTATTTAGTTCTGTGCTTGCCAGTTTCTCCAAGCTTCTATATAATAGTTTGTTGTTTTTTTTGCTAATATACAGTGTAGAACTACTACGCACAAACACATTAATCCTACTTGTTAGCCAATTGAGCCTGGGCAAATGCATACATCTCTATCTGAATCTGTGCCATTTAAATACACGTGGAATGTTTTGAATAGCCACAATTTGCCATCAAAGAAATGCTTTAGTGTTTACATGTATTTCAATGTAGGACACCTGTATGACTGTTTCAACGGCACTCTTTGGTGGGCCCGGGCTACGTCATCAAAAGTCAAAATGGATACACCCATGAACACTGAATTAACACTCGTATTTTTAGAGGGAATAGGTTTGAGAGGCTGAAATTACTTCTATTTGAACGGTCATATATGTATATATAAACATATGCTAATCGAATATTGGAATAATGGAATAATAACCAAGCAGCCAAAAGGCTACTTATGCATAAGACATGTCTCGCTGAAATCCCATGCTTACCTCTAGGTTTGCGTTTCTTAGCTGGAGGTTTCATCACCGACTCACTTTCTTTCATCCACTGCTGCTCCAGATCACTGGAATAATATGCAGGCCCCACACCAACCTGGCCAGGGTCATCCACAAGGCCTTCTTCTAGCAGGAAAACTTCATCATCGTAGGGGAAAATCTGCAGGATGCAATGTGCATAAGAAGTTAAATTCCAGTTAAAACAAAAAAGAAACCCCGACACCACTAATTTCTGATTCTAAAAGTGTTCAGGTGAACAAGGAATTGACTTGAATATTAATCTTTCTCTGGAGATGGTCAACGCACACAAGCGTCGAAAAACTCCATGTGCACTTGGCAGGACTCAAACCGGCGACCTCCATATTACTAGCATGGCGCTCTTGCCAACTGAGCTATCAAGGCAGGGTTGGTAGAGGAGCGATACATATTGCCTATAGGTGTTAGGTCCGAAAGGTATCCCCTGCTTTCCTAGCGGATAGCATTAGCGCCATGCTAGTAATACGGAGGTCGCCGGTTTGAGTCCGGCCAAGCGCACATGGATTTTTTTCAACACTCATGTGCGCTGGCCATCTCCAGGGAAAGACTAATAAATATTCATCCTTGTCTACCTGGAGAACTAAGTAGTTAAAAGTTTAAGGAATTGACTTGTCATAAATCACAATATAGCCCTAACAAGGCAGGTCATATTTTAATGTACACTTGCCATAAATACCACAATATACCATACTCTCCCATAGACCACAAAATACCACAGCATTTGAACGGGAGTCCTGTAACTTTGTAACTACCACAAATTACCACAGAATTACAATGTGGTATTTTTGTGGTATAAGGCCTTGTTAGGGCTATCTTAAGTTTAGGAATGTTGTCAAAAACCAGAGTATCTTCAATTCAGATTTACAAAAATGCCGGTGTGGCAAGTTTGTTTTGTAATGGAATACTGTACACATCAGCAACCGACATGGTTTTGTATGCAATTCACTTTGATTACCACTGCAAAGTTGGGAATTATTCAGTTTTTATTGTTCCGCACGTAAAAGTAAACCAATATTACTTGAGTGTTTGCACAGAATCGTGTGAGATTTGCACAAAAATATACACACTGCGACTCTTGCTTCATCTTGTGCCCAAATTTTTCCATATCGGTTCAAACTGTTATGAGGCCCCCTATTTGGTGATAATCAAAGTATAGACCAATGAAGAATGTGATCAGTTCATCACAGCACTTGGAAAATTTCACAAACAGTTTCATTTTAGTCTTACAATACTGCAATGCATATATGCATCAAACATGCTTTTATTTCGATACATTCAACGTAATAGACTATGTCATCCCAATCTATATTAACACAAATTCTATTAATACCTGAAAAATTGGAACAAATTGGTTTGATAGCACTACACTATTCACAAGCACATCAGACTTGTAGTAGCGTACATGTCTGAAGTACTGATCAAATCTCACCTGGCAATGATATTGGCTTTGATATGAAAGATAACATGATCTATTGAAACACGTTAGAGTGAAAGTTGCTTGTCATCAGTTTCATCTTTTTATTCAGTCATTTGGTTGCTCTATATTCCTTCTACAATATTACAACTTACCTGTTGATCATAGTCAGAAGTGACAGTTGGATCAAACTCTGCCCCACAGAGAACCTTCTGCCTGATGAGGAATCCTCCACTTATGGCACTCCCACTACCTCCACCACTACTTCCTCCATCACCTCCTGTATCCCAGGGTTCTGCTGGTCCCCTGTCTCTCGGCAGATTTCTCACAGTGCTGTACTTCATATGCTGGTCTAGGTCTTGCGGATCTCTACTCATATCTGAACCACTTCGCTTTAAGCCAAAAGTAGTGTCAGTAACAGTATCATTGCCTTTTGCTAAGGGATGGCTTTCCGAAGTGGTAAAATGTGACGAAGGGGGAAGTTCCCTTTCCAGCCAACGACCACCTCGATGCCACTGCTTGTCTGCTGTGGTTGTAGTGTCCATCCCAAATCCAAAGCGGCTGGTTTTTGGAGGTCTATACAGAGATCCGGAGTCTCCTGTAGATACAGGCCACTCTGTGTGGCCAACTGGTGGAGGCGGTACCTTACATTGCTGAAAGGTACTCTCCATATTTCCTAATTGCACATTTCTCGGGGTATCATCTTCTGCTTCGACTGAATCGGGAGACACACCTTCGTGTATGGGACGGAAATGCGTCTTTGGAGAAATCAGCAAGTCCTCTACTACCGTCTTCATTTCCTCACCTCCTCCTCTGAACATATCCTGTGGTCTGCCTATAGCCGGATCGGGTTGCATTCCACTGGATCGGACTGGTTCCGGCTTGCTGATTACAGGCTTAATGGATGTCAACATTCCAGATTCAACACTGGTTTCAGACGGTACACCCCAAACTCCAGAACTGACTTGAAAGTCTTGGGTCAGTCCAAAGCTTGTTGTATTCTGAGGAGTGCTGTCAACATCTTGTAAGGAGCCTGTGTTTGTACTCCACTCCGTTTTTTCATTATTGCACTTATCATCAAGATTCTCCGTTAATTCACGGATATCTCCTGTTTCTTTCATGACTTCTTCAATAAACTCTGCTTCAGACACCATCTCATCTGTTTCTGTTCCAGAGGCTGGACTTAAACTTCCCTCGCCAACATCACTCATGCTGCGTGCAAAGTCAAACCTTGATGAGCTCCGTGAACCCATAAATACAGGACTGTCTACTAAGCTATCTTCAATAACACTCTTTTCATCAATGCTTTTAGCTGTCTCAAAAGGAGACAGACTCTGTGGAGTGCTCTCTCCTATTGGTCCACTTCCTAGTCGTTCGCGTTCTCGTGCCAGTTTGGGACTCAACAACCTCTGAAGAGAAGACGACAGGAGTGAAGCTCCCTCTTGAGATGCCGATCTCTCCCAAAGGTCACGGATGCTGCTGTCAGCAGGACTGGTACTGCAGCTGCTGTAGTGGCTGTTGTTACGACTGTTGTAAGGACTCCCGTACACTCCTCCCTCAATGAATGGTCCTTTCTTCCTATGTGCACGTGGTTCTCCAGTTACAAGACCATCTTCCCATCTGACAATCTTAGGAGGTTGAATAAAACGTGGCTGGGCCTCATATGTTGCCCACAGAGCATTGTTAACATCCAAAGTCTGTCCATCAAGAGAAGCTGGTAGATCACAAGCTGCTTTGATACCTTGGCTAAGTGAATCTTTCCTGTCGCTGTGAAGAACAACTTCTTTGTTATCATCAGGAGTAAGGGTATCCGGGGGAACGCACTGGAGATCAGAGGAATCACCATCGCCTGTAGACCATGACGTGAAGCTGCGGTAGTGCTCGTCATGTTCAGAGCAAAATGTGCCATCATGAGAGTGGTGATGAGTGTGAGTTGGGCTGCAGATGCGAAGCAGAGTTTCGTTGGTTCGTCCAGTACCAATGGGAAGATGTGTAGTTGTTGCACCACCATCTAATACCATCATACTTCCTTCATCAACCATCACCTGAAGTGGTACAGCCTTCTCTGGATCATCGCCTCCTTGGAGTTCATCTCCTTTAGCAGGACACTTGTCAACTGTCATCCCTTCTACCTGTGAAGATGGTGAAGATGTGCGATCAGAGGGCCATGGGTGGTCCGTGGATTTCCCAGGCATAAGATCCTTCTGCCAAATGGCTGCTAAGAAGGAAGCTGATCCAAGCAGATCTTCAGAAGACTGGCCCTCTACTTCACCTCCTCCTATCTGTGGATCTCCAGATACTCCCAGAGAATCAACTGACCAAACTCGACCACTCTGATTCATTTCACTCAGCAAAAATTCATAATCGTAGTGCAGTGGCAAGCTTGTACCAAACATAGAATCTGCAGTGCTTCTACCTTTGGATAGCAAGTTGGTTAGGTCTTCAGCACTTCGCCGTCTTGGCAAACTCTCCACTGCTCCTTCCAGTTTCAGCATCTTGGATGGACTTCCTTCAGTTTCCTCCATCAGTTTCCCACATTTTATTGCTGCCGTTTTGATTGCTTTTGTTATGGCATCCTTTGGTAGCTCTTCCAGATCCCCATTGTAGTCATCCATGATGTCACGGCAGAGACTCTCAGCCAAAGAACTGACTGCTTCTTCCAAGCTTGTGTCGCCACTATTTCCTGGTGAATCGTGACTCTCTGCCTTATACAATGTCTGGAGTTTGCTGTTGTGCAAGTTGTCTTCTAATTGCTCTGAAGGTACATCTAGTGGCTGAGTATACCAGCTACTATCTTCAATATGGTGCTGTTTACTTGATGCTGCTTTGGACTTATAAATACCAGATTTTAAAGATGTCAAAGTATGATGACCATTTTTCTGTTTTCTTCCATTTTTTGTTTTCCGTCCCTCTATTTTCTCTGTATTATGTGAACCGTGCTTAGCAGATGCTTTACCCTCCGAATGATGATGGTGGTGATGATGTCCATTCCCATTACTTTTCTTGGCTTGATATTTCGGAACTACGAACACTGGACTCTCGTATCTGTCGGACACGTTGTCTGGCAGACTGTTGGTTCGTTGATGCTTTTTGAAGTTATGAGTTGGGGAGGTGCTGCAACGGGACACTGAAGCACTCTTTGAGAAGTGAACGCCTGCTGTCGGGTCCTTCGTGTTGGTAGTGCTATCCGTGTCCCTGGGGGATCTGCTTTTGCCTTTACCTCCCTTGGATCCCCATGCTCCCTGGGGCTTGGTGTCGGATGTTGTTATCAAATTGGTTTTGTCACTGAGAGCAGGGAATGCCTCATAGTACCTGCAGAGCAAAGAAAGAAAAATCACAACAATGTTGAAGGGCAACCAAATTAAGTTGTCGATTGTTTGATTATCTCACCCTCAATACATCTTTTGCACTCCAGAGTTGTAAAATAGACCAAATTCAATCTTTTTTCTTGACTGAACTTTGAATCTATAACAAATGTTATTAAAATAATTCACACAAAGGTGATTCATTCCATATGCATGTTTGATCCAAAACATGTTTTTTTTTTCCTTTTGAGACCAAATTGATGCCAAATTATCCAATTATGCTGATTTTACACTGTTCACAAACCCCAATTTACACTGTTCACAAACCCCAATTACTACAATTTGATGCCAAATTATCCAATTATGCTGATTTTACACTGTTCACAAACCCCAATTTACACTGTTCACAAACCCCAATTACTACAGTCCGGCTCATAATTTCTTAAATTCATGTAATATCTCTTGCGTAAACGCAGTCTACAGGCAATCTGCAGAGTTTTGTTTTGGTAGGAAAGTTGGCATAGATACTACCATGTCCAAGATATTATGAACCAGAGAACAATGCACAAATTCAAAATAAGTTGTAAGATGGATTCTATACAAAATGTTGATTTTTGGGGGGAGGTGTAATGAATTGAAGATAACTCCAAATATTTCTTTTTATTTTTGCTTTTTTCTATATCTACCATACACAATGGATAACGAATCTTATCAGTAATAGTGTCTTGGTTTCGTTCATTGTTAAGTTGAAATACCTCAACTTGAAAAGCATGCCATGAACTTTGTCCAGTTCACTTTGACCCAACTCTTTTGTCTAAAATGGTAGTGCTATTTTGAGCCATCTGCCATACACAATGGAAAGTGGATCTTTATCTGTAATAGTGTCTTATGACCTGGACTAAGCTACCAGTTTCCCTCACAATCCCTTGGTTCGTCCTTAACACTGACCTTTCAGCCTGTGAGACCGGTGTTGTATCACTACTCGCAGTGGCACTGCTATGTTTCTCCTTTGGCGAGTTGCTCTGTGATCCTGGTAAACTTCCTCCACTGTTGCTGTTCTTCTTTTCTCGTTCCTCTTGTACTTTCTTCAGTTTCACACACAGCTCCTCCACCAAACTCTCAATGCCACACTCCTGCAGTAATGAGAACAAAATGACAGATTGAGATCAGGTGCATTAATTATTGCATTGACTTGATAAAGTACATGATTTTAGTTTTCATTTTGATTGAACAGTGGAGAATACTGGAGATGACCTGTTTTATGAAATATGTGCTTAATGTGCTGCCAAGGTTGGTAATTATTCTGAAAAGAATATATGATGTCACAAAATCAGATATTTTTATGGCACTAATGGTATAACAATTTTCACATTAAGCATGCATCCTTGAAAACTTTCAGATGTACTCTTTCAAATGAAAAAGTTAGACAATTTGTATTGCCCTGAGCCACATTGGGATGTGACCCCTATCTGTGTACACCCTCTATGAAGCTTCAGTCAGACCATCTTTTGGGTAAGCCTGGTGGCCATAGCATTTAATTTGTGGAAGTCACAGCAACTTAAAAAGATATTTTCAAATGCCCTTTACATCAGTAAATAAGACCTTTGACCTGAAATGTCTAACCATTTCAAATCCCCTTATCCAAAGATGATTATTACCAAAATTGATTTTTCATTAAATCAGTTGATTTTTCATACAAGCACTCTTAACATTCAACCTAACCCAAATGGAACATACATGTGCCACACACACAAAAGAAATAACTTGTGATACCATACATTTCTGGCTTAAAAGCCAGGGAATGAAATAAGAAAACACACTCACAATATCATATGCATTTCTGGCTTAAAAGCCTTGGGATAAAATTGTCCACCCCCATTTTTTTTAAATTCCTTATCAGTGAAGCTTTTGCTTTTACATTGACTTTCCTTACTCTCCTCACATTTCTTACAGTCCTACACTTATTAGGTCAGCACTAAATAGGCAGGAATTATTCTGCTCTTGTTGATCCATGCTACCTACACTCACTGTATCTGTTGCATTGTATTGCGCCCTGAGACACTTTTTCTGTATCAGTTCAGAAAGTGAAGAGACCCGCCTGTTTGGTACTGATCTAAGTATAGCAGTAATCCACATCTTTTAATGTTACTTCACTCATGACATATTGCTAATACCACAAGAAACAAAATGTCACAGCAATCTTCCTCCTCCACAATATTTCCTGTAATCGTGACTCTTTGCCTTATACATGTCTTGAGTTTGCTGTTGTGCAAGTTGTCTTCTAATTGCTCCCTGAAGGTCCTCTAGGGCTGAGTATACCAGCTACTATCTTCAATATGGTGTTTTGTTTACCTGATGCTGCTTTGGGACTTATAAATAACCAGATTTAAGATGCCAAAGTAGATTCCATTTGCTGTTTTCTCTTTCTCCATGTTTTGTTTTTCCTTCCCTCTATTTTCTCTGTATTATGTCGAACCGTGCTTACGATGCTTTACCCCCGAATGATGATGGGGGTGATGATGTCCATTCCCATACCTTTTCTGGCTTATTTTCGTACTACTACGAACATGTGACTCTCTCGTATCGTCCGAACACGGTGTCTGGCAGAAAACTGTGTTCGTTGATGCTTTTTTAAGTTCTGAGTTGGGGAGGTTCTGCAACTGTACCGAGACCTTTGAGAGTGAACGCCGCTGGTCGGGTCCTTCGTGTGTGGTAGTGCTATCCGTGTCCTTGTGTATCTTGCTTTTTGCCTTTACCTCCCTGGATCCCATGCTCCCTGGGGCATTGGTTGTCGTAGTTGGTTATCAAATTTGGGTTTTGTCACTGCTAGCAGGGAATGCCTCAGAGTACCCTGTCAGAGCAAAGAGAAAATCACAACAATGTTGAAGGGCAACCAAATTAAGTTGTCTTGTTTGATTATCTCACCCTCAATACAGCTTTTGCACTCCAGAGTTGTAAAATAGACCACATTCAATCTTTTTTCTTGACTTAACTTTGAATCTATAACAAATTGTTATTAAAATCATTCACACAAAGGTGATTCATTCCATATATGCATGTTTGATCCAAAACATGTTTTTTTTTTTCCTTGAGACCAAATTGATGCCAAATTATCCAATTATGCTGAAGTTCAACTGTTCACAAACCCCCATTTACACTGTTCAAACCCATTACTACAAGTGATGCCAAATTAATCCATTATGCCTGATTTACATACTGTTCACCCAACCCCAATTTACACTGTTCACAAACCGCCAAGACTACCGTCCGGCTCAAGTTCTTAAATTCATGTAATATCTCTTGCGTAAAAACGCAGTCACAGGCAATCTCAGAAGTTTTGTTTGGGTGGGAAGTTGGCCATAGATACTACCATGTCCCAAATATTATGAACCAGAGACAAGTGCACAAAATTTCAAATAAGTTGTAAGATGATTCTATACAAATGTTTGATTTTTGGGGAGGGGAAGGAATTGAAAATACTCCAAATATTTCTTTTTATTTTTGCTTTTTTCTATATCTACCATACACAATGGATAACGAATCTATCATAATAGTGCTTGTTTTGTTCATTGTTAATTGAATACCTCAACTGGAAGCATGCCATGAACTTTGTCCAGTTCACTTTGACCCAACTCTTTTGTCTAAATGGTAGTGCTATTATTTGAGCCATCTGCCATACACAATGGAAAGTGGATCTTTATCTGTAATATTGTCTTATACCTGGACTAAAGCTAACCAGTTTTCCCTTCACAATTCCCCTTGGTTCGTCCTTAACACTGACCTTTCAGCCGTGAGACCGGTGTTGTCTCATACGCTCAGTGGACTGCTTTTTCTCCTTTGCGAGTTTGCCCTGTGATTCCTGGTAACTTCCTCACTGTTGCTGTCTTCTTTTCTCGTTCCTCTGTACTTTCTTTCTTCAGGTTTTCACACACAGCTCCTCCACCAACTCTCAATGCCACACTTCCTAGCAGTAATGAACAAAATGACAGATTGAGATCATGGTGCATTAATTTTGCATTGACTTATAAGTACATGATTTTAGTTTTCTTTTGTATTGAACAAGTGTAAATATGGGATGGCCTGTTTATGAAATATGTGCTAATGTGTTCTGCCAAGGTTGGTAATTATTCTGAAAAGAATATTATGATTTCACAAAAATCATATATTTTTTAATGCACTAATTGTATACAATTTAACATTAAGCATGCATCCTTGAAAACTTTCAGATGTACTCTTTCATGAAAAAGTTAGACAATTTGTATTGCCCTGAGCCAAATTGGGGATGGACCCCTATCTGTGTACACCCCATGAAGCTTCAGTCAGACATCTTTTGGTAAGTCTGGTGGCCAAGCATTTAATTTGTGGAAGTCACAGCAACTTAAAAAGAATGGTTTCAAATGCCCTTTACATCAGTAATAAGACCTTGACCTGAAATGTCTAACCATTTCAATCCTTAATGATCCAATATGATTATTTACCAATTGATTTTTCACTAAAGCAGTTTGATTTTCATACAAGCACTCTTAACATTCAACCACAACCCAAAGGAACATCCATGTGTCCACACACCAAAAGAAATACATTGTTATACATAATTTCTGCTTAAAAAAGCCAGGAAAAAATAAGAAAAACACAATATCATATGCATTCTGGCTGAAAGGCCTTGGATAAATTAGTCCCCCCCCATTTTTTTTAAATTCCTTATCAGTGAAGCTTTTGCTTTTACATTGACTTTCTTTACTCGCCTCACATTTTTCTTACAGTCGCTACACTTATTAGATCGCACTAAATAGGCAGGAATATTCTGCCTCTTGTTGATATCCATGCTACTCAACTCCTGTAGTCTTTTGCTTGTTGCCCCTGAGACACTTTTTTCTTATCATTCAGAAAGTGAATAGACCGCGCCTGTTGGGTACTGATCTAAGTAAAGCAGTAATCCACATCTTTTTAATGTTACTTCACTCATGACATATTGCGAATACCACAAGAAACAAAATGTCACAGCAATCTTCCTCCTCCACAATATTAACTAAGTAAAAAAAATTCAAGGCAACCAGTTTTCATTATTTATTTTTGGCAACATGATAATCTCTATAGACAAAAAGCCTGATCTGATAGCAAGTTATCTGTTTTCAGTAATTCATCCTACACGATAGTCTTAAAAAAAAGACAATACATCGCTGCCGCTTCGTGTTTGGAACGGGTAAGACATGCAACCTAACACAAGAGCGAATTCCAAATCTGAAAAAATTGGATAGCACAATCGTGTATATTTATTGACCTCACTCCTGGTAAATCCATAGTCATATCTCTGAATTTGACTATTAAACGTCTTTTCATTGTATGCAAGTCGGCAAACACCGTGGAACATTCCCCGCAAATCCCATTATTATTTGTTATTGGCAGTATGTGGCATTTTTCCTTTGGATAACGAGTTGAAACTTTTTGTACAGACATTTATATATGCCTTATTTTTTTTTGTGATTTAATTTCCAGAAATTGCTTACTTGTTCTCAAACAAGAAAACGTTACCAAATGTGACAATAGGCTTGTAATATAAACGACGTAAAATGTGCTAACTTTGAATGATCTTTAGAGAGAGATGAATTAGCAACAGCTAACCACCAGTATATAGCTGGTAATTTTCCTCGCACTGGCAATATAAGATAATTGGTTTGCACACATTGGCCTATAGATTGCATTTTGCATACTGTATATTATTACATTTACTTTTTGGTAATTAAAATAACACTCTTAAGATCTCTCGTCTCTTCAAATATTTTGGAAATGAATTTTTTTCATTTTGTCCTGGTTTTAACACTGATATCACAATGGGGGTCATTTTGTAATTCAGGACTGGTATAACTAAGAAAGTGAATGACTACAACTACATCATTTTGTTTTTGGAAAAAATGAAGACTCCTTTTCGTAACATTGGAACAATTTCATTAATTATGTGTATGAAAAATGTATAATGGCAATAGTGCCAACGTTAATACAAACAAGAGCTATGGTAGAGGAAATTATTGTTATTAAAATAGACTGAGATTTTTACATTGCCAATGATACATACTACTGCCATGCTTTTGAGTAATTGACAGTCCATGACTTGCAATCATTATTTGTAAAACCTCCCGAAATTATATCATTGTAATAAGGTAGTTCCAACAGACGTCATGACTTTACCTTAGTATGTGATCTTTAAATTATTAATAATGGAAGTTCGATAGCTGCATTAACATATCCTTGATCGCATTTACTTCACTACACAAAAGATTAATCAACCAAACTATTTACAATCTTAGTAACCTCCACATTCACCTTTGACCGTCATTAAACTATGATTTCCAGGTTGTACCTATGACCAAGTTTGGGTGAAAATAAACTCCACTTTCCATTAAGGTGATAGTTCGTGGAAGATCTGCATGTAAAAGATAACTACATCTATAACCCTTATATGTTATTTTAATTAGAAATATTGTTGAATTAGTACTTCTAACATAGGATGTAATACATTTTCGACATTCCAGTTTTTTTACTTGAAAACTACAGATTGAATTCAATATGAGCGCATTGCGGAACACTTGTCTACCAGAACCAGACCAAAATGCGACACCTTTTGTCCTTGTTGGTAATCTGGGACAACGTACAAGTGTCTCATATCCAGTTATTTCCTGGCTTTCCTTCACTGTGGTCAATATACACGTGCATGGGCAAGTTAACGCATAACTATAACTTAACTCCTCAACGTTGCCAAAAAACAGTTGCCACTCTCACTAAGAAATTATTTCAGAATAGTCCACAACGATCAAAACATAAGTTCCATTAGCATAAACGATTGAGAGGTAAGTTACGCATTCTATATGTAAGCAACATTTGTCGATACACGATTGTACTTTCTCACAAGTCCCATAGCTTCTCTAACACGAGTTTGCAAAGGTCGTTGACTTCTATTTGCATGTTAACACCCCATTTCATAATCAACCGTTGAAGACAACCAACTCAACGTGACCAGCAGCTTAAATTCCTGCTTGCTCTTACTGTTGAGGTTGCAAATGGTGACAGTACTCTGTTTTTCATTTTGGCAACCGAAACTTGGTCACAATCCTCATTGTTTTACCACCCAGAAGCTCATTCTTGGTAATAGGCTTTATAGAAGGTCTGGGGGTTATCGCTATTCAGCTACTGAACTTGTGTGTAGTTTTTTCATTAAATAATCCCAAATCTGTTCAAACTCTTCAACTTAAGAAAACAAGTTTTTCCAATGGCTCCCTACTTTCCATAGCGTCGCGTACCACAATTTACTCTTGCGATATGTTTTTTGTTAAGTGCGCGTACCAAATATTCCAAACACGGTTTCATACTTTTCAAATTTATAACTGCTGTAACATTAATTTTTGTGCAAATTGAATTTGTACATTTTACCATTATTTCTTATACACTAAATATTATCACATAACGTTCTTGCAAATATAGTTGTTACTATATCCTTGCATATTCTTCCGCTTAGTATACGGTAATACACAAAAAAAGTAGGGCCGGCATCTTGATAACCACTTCAATCAAATTCTTCATACTCAGTAAATAATTAAGTCTTACCAGAATAAATTTGTAGCATTATTTCTAAATAACCACTTTTTCAGTAATAATAATAGTAATACTTAACAAGCGTAACTTCCTCCCAGTGCACTAGTAACGGGCACGTATGCTATTTTCATACAAAAATTCTTGCCTTTTATATCGGTGGGTCCGTAGGCAATTCGGCTTCATACTGCTATTCTGCAAATCAGTACTAAACACAGTTCGCCCCCAACATCATCATTCTCCCGTCACCATTTCCTCAGGGTTTCTTATTCAAAACAACGACAATGTTCTTTTCAAAAATTATTTACAAATAAGTGGGCGAGATCAGCTTTCGCCTAACAAAAACATAACTTCAATATAAAATAGACCCCTACATGCATTTGGCACACGTGTCTTTTACTCAGCACTTCATCCAATTCATACAAAATTCCCATTGTATATACAATACGAATGAACCAAGTGCATTTGGATACACTAATTCGATGGCGCCTTACATATCAATAACACACCCCTCTACAAATCTACTATACGCGCGATCGTGAACAGAAAGAACACAGTCGGAACTGACGTCTATTACACTGAAATACATCCAAAAAACCGCCCAATCAGGATTAAAACTTTTCAGTACGCGTCAAACACAGTGCCCTATCTGCTACAGGCCAACTTGTACATCTAACGGGCCTTCCATATGAAAGGAAGTCCTTAAAACTGCAGCAGTGAACGCATACCATCTCTTCCTAAATGGAAGTATTTACATTTTTCACCGCAGCACTTTTAAAACAAAGCCCAGGCCACCATAACGCCACATAACGTTCGCCATTCAAATTATGTCATCTCCGAGGCAAAAAAAGACAATGTACAGCTTCTGTACAAGAACACATTTAATGATTGATCTATGCAATGTTCTATGAAGCTAATGCCATTGTACTAATAAAAGAGTGGTTTTATATTAATACACAATCAATACATCCAGACTATATTTTCCTTTTAATGTGGGACTGTACTTACTCTTACTATACTTCGCTCATGACATATTGCTAATCCCACAGAAACAAATATCACAGTATCTTCCTCCTCCACAATTGTGCACTATTTCAAGATAAAGGCAATCAGGTCCAGCAGTTATTTTTGCAAACAGAAAATCTCTCTAGAAGCCTATTCTGATAACATCAAAAGGTTTTTCTCGGTTCTCGTATTCATTCAGAAAAGCACATGTCACCTCTTCCTACAATAACATAACTGATTGAACTTGCATTTCTATGAGCTATATGCATTGGTACTATAAATAGGTCTATATTTAGATCCACACGTCATTCAGATTCTATTTTCAAGCAATCCTTATCAAAAT
This sequence comes from Ophioderma brevispina, assembly GCA_023653785.1. Classification (NCBI taxonomy): domain Eukaryota; kingdom Metazoa; phylum Echinodermata; class Ophiuroidea; order Amphilepidida; family Ophiodermatidae; genus Ophioderma; species Ophioderma brevispina. Next base: position 152,037 of record JAMKCH010017946.1, read on the forward strand.
CTAATAGAAAAATTAACGTAAAGCATATCAGAGTAATAAGAGCAAGTACATACTAAATTATAGCCCTTTTTATCCTTCCATATCAAAAAGCAAATAGTGTACCAGTTAGTTTGAGAAAACCTTTAATACAAACACTTCATTTAAGCCATTCTCTATCTCTACAGAAATCTACAAGGAAATGTACTAATGCAGATATCTTAAATACATACCACAAATTCCTGCTGGTAACTCCTTGACTCGCAAATGTCAAGAAAGTAGATCACATCTGTCAAGTATCCACGCTCCGTACACTCACTCTTCACAAAATCAAACTACAAGTATGAGAGGTAGCAATGAACCAATAAACACTCACGGTTAGTCTAAACTCTTCCAACTATGCACATTCATTATGTACTTATTCCACTGCACTGGTTGAGCAATTAAAAAGCTACTGGAACAATTTTGCACGTAATTATTATCCCTCGAAACACACGCGCAGTCTAATTTATAGTTTCAAAGTGCCAATGCTCATGTATCGGTACATATGCACATGTTGGAGAATGTTTTAAGCCTATCCCATAAAGCACTGTGATTCTGAAAATTGGACATTTTATGAGGTCATGTGATCTATACATGATTTCCAACACTCAAACAAATGATCTGATCTACACACATCGCATTTCCAACTCACCAAAACCTGAACTTTCATTCTCTCTTTTGGAGAGAGTGTGTGTCAAAACTACATGATTTTGAAAGGTTCTGGGATCCTCTCAAATCTTAAACACTGGGATGTGTACTACAGTAAAGCATAATTTGTTGCAAAGCCTTATGGGAAGGAATACGCCAATCTCAGTACACATATAAAACGCACTTGTCAAATTGAGGGAAATGCCCAGGAAGGTGGAGGAAGGAAGAGTAATTATATACAGATATGAGAAGTGCTTCACTAATAGAAGTAACCGCTACCGATCGCAGCTTGGCTGACTGCCCCAGACGTGCACAGACTAAACAAAAGTCATCAAGTTGTGCTCAGTTATTACAATTTTTGGACTTTTAAGATATGCACTGTCTACCCAAGATTAATACACGATTACATAACAAGCTGTTAAATTAATTTCACACAAGTTTCTAAAACACATACGGTAGTAAGGTTGGCTTATTTTATACATGTGTATTTTCCATAAACTCCTGCATAAAATACAGACATGACTAAGCAAATACACCATTATGCAGACTGATTTTCCCCCACTTTTTTTTTGAGTGTTTTATGCACATGTGCAGATGAATGTTATTCCCAGACTTCATGTGATTGAATGTATGGCTATAAAAACTTGGAAATGTAAAAATAATTAAACCTATTCTCCGACTGTATTATCACTTGTGTCTGTCATGACCCTTGGAACGCTTCTGTTAAAGGTACAACGAGAGATTTCACATATCAGGTGTCCCTAAAAAATCGAAAGTACTGATTTTTGCCCTGGTGTAAAGCTTTCCCTCAATAACAACCCCATCTGAAAGGATTAAGCTGATAAGTGTTTCTCTGGTGCAAAAATTGTGAAATTACTAATTTCATAAAAAAAATACAAAATTCAGCCCGTTTTATATTGAAATATAAGCAAATCAGAATCACCTTTTTTCTTTCTTTTGAGACATTTCAGTAGCCAAATACAAGGTAAGAAATCTATTGTGTGTCTAGTCTATATGAAATTATAATTATGACACAATATTTGGGTGCCTCAAAAATCTTGTTTAACCCAAAAAGCACATGTATACAGACAAGTAAAAATTATGCATCTACTGATGATACTGATCACTCAGAATTAATTACCTTTTATCTGTCACCTACTATTTCAACCAACTCATGACCGGGTTCACTGCAACCTAGCATGTTTCTAATGCCAAAGAAAAACCTGGGTGTCGACGTATCCTCTCTCTACACCATAATTTCGGAATGACTGAAGTGCAGAAATTATTTCAGGTCATGCATGATGATGCCCTTATGGACATACATGTAAATAATCAAGATGGCAGCAATTACTTGACATTCTTGCTTCTTTTCCTTTTATATCTAAACTAAATGCTCCCTTCTAATAGACTCTCCCCAATAACTGCCTCCTCATTTTTCCCCAACCAAAATGGTCCTAAAATACCCCAAATTATGACATACATGCAAGTAAACCTGGATAATAACAATCACAATTGCAAAATTGGTGGCAGATATGCCGGCCTGAAACAGGTTAATTTGTGCACAACTCGCCCGGTACAATGTCAAATTAAAGTGTAAATACCACCAGGGTCAGAATTTCGGCGAAAATTCAAGAATCTTGCAAAGATTCTCCTGAACAAATTTGTGTGAATCCAAGTAGATACATAGATTCTCACAAACCTTGTAAGTTTATACACAGATTAAATGGAGGAAAATCTAAGATTACCGTAAATCTTGACTGCAAGAATCTAAACAGATTCTCGCACCTTTCCACAAATTTCTAATCCTGGATACCTTTTGATAAGTGTATAGTTTTGAAGAAATTACATCTGTGCATGTAAAAATGTGTTGAGAAGGCAATTTTAGGGGTCCAGTACATTATTTCGTAATGCTGTGGATGCAGACGTTGTTTATGTTGTTGATAATGGTACATCCAGCAACATCACACTCCTATTGTTTTTAGTTAAGTTAAACCAAAGTTTTAAATCTGGTTTTGTCCCCGTTAACGGCGGTGGCCGGATTCACCTCATACTCAGCAATACTGCTGTGTGAGGATTTATTGGAGCAAAAGATAATTGACCGGATGCCCTTCCTGATGCCAATCCACAGTTTTCGTTGGTGGACCTAGCCTTTGGGCAACCACGCCCACCATGCAAGGCAACATGTTGCTGATTGGCCGCCATTAGCTCTCAAGAGCTGATGCCCTTGTAGGTAGATCTTCTTTTTCATTCTACCAGGGTAACCAGCTACCCTTATCATCAGATTTCATTAGAAACCAGATGGGGGTGCCAGTTTAGCCACCGACAACTTGGCCCTGGGACAGGTAGTACTGGTTACCAGGATACCAATAGCAGGCCCCCAAAAGGAAACCTGATCTTACCTGTTTCTACTGAGAAAAACACTGCTAATTTATAACACGACATGGTTGATGGTTCAGTAAAAAGCACAACTATGGGAAAATTAAGGGCAGTGTTAACCCTAGTGCTTTTGTTTTTACTCGAATTTCTGATTTTTGCACCATTTTAAACATCAACCTGTGTTCTATCGTTACCAACAAAGGTTATCCAATGCAGACCATCCTGAGTTGTATTTTTTTGCCGATTTAAAGCAGCTATTTGACCATTTAAAGTCACAAAAAAAACCCACATGGTCTTAACGCGTGATTTAAAGCAAATACGCCGTCAGGCTCAAGGCGCAGCATCACGTCGCGCGGTGAATTTACTGCGTAATGAAGCGTGAGCGTGTTTAATGTACATTTGCGCAAACGCACCTTGGAAAACGAAAAATAGTATTTGAAAATGTAACAAAGCGCTAATACTTTAGAGACCAGACGAAATTTAAATTTCTTCTGATTTCATGGAGTTATAGAGAAAAGAGGTTTTGATTATATAGTGCATAAAGATGTATTTTTCATCACTTGCACAACCACTCAATTTGAAGTTCAAAGATAAAGTATTTGAGAAAGAGGACAGCCTTGAAATGGTACCTTTATATTCCGTAAAAAGTCACTTTTTTACTAAAACACGGATTTTCTCAATGCTTCAATTTTCGCAAAATGGCAAAATTTTCAGACAAGATAATCCAAAAGTACCGAAGTAAAACGGTAAGGTTTAACTTTCTCTAGGAACGTATTTTTCATTTTTCGAAGGTTTATTAAAACATTTTTAATTTTTTGATTTCTAACTAGAGATATTCTCCATATATACTCAATTTGGAAAAGAAAGTAAAAATCACACTTTTTGACATTTTTCCTTATATCGAAAAGCTCTGTATTTAAAAAATGGCAAAAAAAAAAACGCCATAGACAAATTTGTTTGTTCTAAAAATTAACATAAGAAATAATGAAAATTCACAAATTGTTTTGTTATGCTGTATGGAAATTTCATGGCAAAATCATGTTTTTTTAGTATTTGCTCAAAATAGTTAAGTTTTACATTAATCTGAAACCATCATCGGGTTCATCGGGTTTCTTTCTAGAAATGTATACTTTTACATAAAATAATCAAATATTTCAAAGTTACAAACCAAACATCGATACTCGGAAGCTCAAGGTTCACCCTGCCCTTAATAGACATAAGTTTCCTTCAGTTACAAAATATTTTTATTGCAATCAAAAAAAACAAAAACAAAAAACAAAACGCATTTCTTGTTAATGCACTACAAATTTTTTAAAATAAATAAGTTACACTTCAAACTTGAATACAGCACACTGACCAACCACAATTTTTGGCCCAAATTCAAACTTTGGGAAACTTACAAAAATTTCCACACAAATTGTAAGACTCCTTGTGGTTTTGGACGTCATAATGAGATCCAATTTACAGCATCCGAAGGAGGAAACAAAAACAGGCCATCCCATGACCAGTATCATATTCTGAGGGAAAGATATAACATACAAAATGTTGAGCGACAATGCTGAGTCATTACAGCATTGTGCAACACATAGGCCTTTAACCTTGTTACATTGCAGAATTCCTGAATGGTGACGATGTGGTGGTGTCTCTGTACCACATAACATTTATATCCTGCTCAAAATAGTTGAAGCTTGGGGATGTTTGGTTTCCATGGAAACTGAAACATTGCCCACTTCTGTGTAAATCCATCAACCAGAAGTAATTACTTTTCTTCTTGAGGGGAGCCACCGTCAATGCATTACAAACTATACAATAACAATGAAAATATTGCTTTTTGCTCTCCTTTAATTCATAATAACTTTAGTTCTCATTGAAGCCCTCCAAGAAGGTTTAGTCAATATTATTTTGGGACACTTGACCTCAATCATGTCTATAAGGAAAATCTGTGATTGTTTGAAAGAAAACTACACATACCTGCCAAATGGTGAACCCCCCCCCCCCCCCCCCCCCCAACTCAGAATGCAGTGATGTGAAACCTCATAGACCGGGACGATAACAGCATATTTAATCCGGATTTTTACCAGGTGGTCTTGTTATGATATTGTATAGGACATCCCTTGGGCATCTGAAAGCAAGGTCTTACGTGTCGCGAGAGGTGGAGCGTGACGTCAGAGGTCAATGACCTCTAAATTTGTATGTTCTTCACCAATATAGTATTCGTAGCGCTACTGCTCACATATAAAGAGTAAACATAAACAAATGGGGTATCATTTTTAAAGAAAGAATGCTGGGTATCTTTGGACCTAAGGCGTTTTGATACGAGGAAAGGAATGGGTCATGAAACCTTAACAAAATCTATGAAATCTGTTGGCATTCACATCATTTGAAATAGCAGAATAAAGGTTTGTGCCATTAGTAATTACGTTTTGTGGAGGGTAAACCTAAATTCGCCCTTCCCTTTCTCTTCTTAAAGGAAGTCTACACGGCCTTTTTGCCCTCCCCCACTAAGGAACTGAATGGTGTGAGGAATTTATCGATGCATGGAAAGAAAATATGCAACGCTTTGAAAAGCACATCAAGCATAGAAAGTTGAAAAAATTCGTAATGATACAGCAACCTTAATGGACCTTGAGGAATAGGAATACTCTTCTGACGAGAAAAACCATTAAAGCTATGTCGCAGTGATGGGCATCCTGAGTTTTTTGTCAAGAATAGTAATCCCATTTCCTCCACTATGGATGGTTGCTAAATTAGTATTGGAACGAACATGCCACTTTGCAAATCAGTACACATCGTATGCGAACAGGTTTGATGCCGCCTTCAACATGGAAGATATGTAAAAAAGGGCGTAACGAGAGACCACGAGGGTACAGGCAAAATAGGCCTTCAGATTTCCACAAATGTTAGTTATCACGTCCTTCAAGACACAGTCTCAGTTTTCTTTCTGGAATGGCACGGATGAGTCTTTCGCAAAAACAC